>CAIGRP010019187.1:0-10070 GCA_903798385.1 Fraxinus cuspidata
AAACGCGTTTTGAAATTTTTTTTACTTGATTATAACTGAAAACATTCAAAACGACAAATTTGTCATTTTGAGTTTTCTTTATAAATTTTTAACTTGTTTTCAAAAACGCGTTTTCGAAAATGGGAAAGAGAACGCTTTTTTCACTGTTTTGGAAAATCGAAAACGGAAAATGGCAAAGAGAACATACCCTTACTTTTCCTATAATTCGTTTTCTTTCCACTCATTTTTCACCATTGCAGTCAAACGGACCCTTATAGTCATTGACCCAAGAACTAACCTAATAAAATCAATTAATTAAGTTTTGAATTGCAGTGAACACAATTAATAGCACACGCCCGTACGTTGACCATAAAGGTGTTGGTTCTATGATGCTTCCCATATATTTTTTTGAGCGGAAAATATCAAATTAATTTTCGATCGATAAATTAAACGAGATACGAGATCCATCAACAAAATTTATAAGCAGGTGATATTGTAGATTTTAAATTAAATCAAAATTAACAATTAATTTTAGCTTATATTTGATAGAAATTAAAATTTAGATTTCATTTAACTTAAAGTCAATAACTAATTTTAATCACACATTTATGAGATTCACAACTTTTCAACCACACATTTCGAGCTTGTTTGAATCCCATTTTTCGTCCAAAGTTCATTTTAGAATAGTATTTTGATGGAGAATGTGTAATTAAAAAATAAGGGAATATTTTGATTTTGCATTTAATATTATTTTATTTAAAAATGTATGTTCAAAATAAGAGAGGAAAAATGCATTTTTATAAATAATAGAGACCAAATAAGGGCTTCATCAACTTTTATTAAAATATTTTAAAAAATTTGATTTTAATCCCCACCAAACAGATAATCATATTTTTCATGGATTCCATAACATTTCAACCACACAAACTCTGCTAAAAATTTAATTTTATTCCTCTCGAAAGAAGCTTGATAAACTTTCAAATTTCAACAAAGTTTGAGATTATTGATGCATTATACTCACACGTTGATGATCCTTGGTTCTTTTTTCAAATGAATTTTTTATCACACATTTCACGACATTCAAAATTTTTATTAACTTTTTAACTACACAATTACTAATTTTTGCCAAAATTTACTAAAAATTATTTTTTTATTCAAACTAAACAGGAGCTTTACTTAATAAAATTAAATACTCTAGTTAACACATTAATAAATTAGACATGAAAACCTTCATCAAATCTCACAATTTGAATGGATTTTTCAACCAAAATACAATTTGAATTTCATAAATTAAAAATAAAATAAAATGAAAAGATGCGTAATTCGAAAAACTTCAGATTAAATTGTAAATTTTCATTTATTAAGCACCGTGTGTTAATTAATTTAATATTTAATGGTAATTACTTGTTTTTTCTTTAGGCTAGATATGTTAGCCCCTGTTTTGTACACATTCTTTCAAAATATATTCTTTTAAAACTCATGTTTGACCACACATTCTTCAATAAAATAATATCTTTCATCTCATCAATAATTTTTTCTTACTTTTTAATCATATATTTCTCATCATATTACTATTTATAATACGTTCTTTTCTCAATAATATTTATCAAATACACCATTGATAAATTTTTCAATGGGAAAATAGTAGGAATGGAATAAATGCTTCCCCTAACGTTACGTGTAGAGGACGTATAAATAATTGCTACTCCTTTAAGATAAGACTGCTGCATAATCATGTGAATAAAATTACTATTTAACCCTGATTTCTTTTCCTTATTAATGATATGGTAAAAATTAAATTAAGCCCTTGTTTGAGAGCATGTTGGAGCCAATTTTTTGGGATCCAAATATGTTTTTGGGAAAAATGTATTTTAGAATATTATTTCTTTTAAGAATGTGAGTTTAAAAAAAGAAGGAAAATCTTTGAATTTATGTATAATATTATTTTACTGAAGAGTGTGGGTTAAAAAAGGAGAGATTCAACCCCACATTTTTTAATAAAATAATATTACGCATAAATTCAAAAATTTTTTTTATTTTTTAATTACGTATTCTTTATCAAAATACTATTTCAAAATGCATTATTTCCAAAAAAAACTAAACTCAAACATGCTTAAAAGTACAATGGAGCTCAAAAGTGGGGCTAAATTTGGCATATTTTTTCTTTCGTGTATTTGAAATTGCTTTTAATTACTTATATGTTATAAATCTAACCTTATGTCTTAATAATAAATAACGCAATAATATATAAAATATATTATATTATTATAACAAATCAGAACGAATTGACCTATATCAATATTTGCTTCATTTAGTTAACGAATTATAGGATTCAGATCCTGATCGAATTATCAGATTGATACCTTAAATTTATCTCCCATTAATTTAATCGAATTCGAGTTAAAATTCAATTAATTGAGAGCACTATAGCTAAGTTTAAAACAATTAGGTTATGTTTGATAGACTATTTTTTTCTTGCAAAATGGAAAACATGGAAATAGTTGTTTGATGAGTTTTATTTGTCATGGAAAATGAATTTTACCCACCCCCACCCACACCCACACCCATACACCAATTGAATGAATTTAGGTGGAAAAATTGTTTTTAGATTAATTTTTTTTGGCAATGGACACAAATTTTATCACAAATTGTAAAAAAAATTTCTCTTTAACGGACAATTTACATAAAAAAAGCCAAACGAATATCAAAAAATCCAAAATTTAAATATTTTCCACGTTGATAATTATATAAATCAAACACAATTAATTGACAATTATCAGGAAAACAATTTTAGGCAATTCAATTCCTTGAAATTCATTTTCTTTCTATCCAAATTCCACTCTTACAATTAAACAGACCCTTATACTTTATCAAGCCCCCGTTAATTTCTCATTCTTATTCTTCATTTCAACCACACATTTTCTAAATAAAATAATATTACACAAAAATCAAAAATTTTTCATCACTTTTTCACCTCACATCAATCACTATTCCAAAATTTATATTCTCCTCAAAATTAGATTCAAACACAAGCCAAATTCGACATGTCAGATTTTATAATAGAATAAGATTGTACGATAATTGCAAACCGTGGGGTTTTGTGTCATTTAAAACAGAGCTATTATTGAAATTATTTTGTTTTATCCGCGGTTGCTTTCCTTTTGTCGTGTCAGTTTGGTGGCTGTCTATAATTCACCTTTAGATATCTCTCCTGATTATTCGCTCTCCTCCACTTAGATACTTTCTTTTGCTCCATGCTTACTTAAAAATAAGTAATTCTTTTCCTACAAGTTTCACTGTTTTAGTTAATATTCAACATTATCAGCAACCATTCACAAGCTAGATGACTGTTTTCTCGGTACCATGAAAAGTCACTCTGTTTTCGTGTTACCATGAGAAATGAAGAATTGCTTTTTTCTGTGATTTTATTTTTTGATTACCTGAAAGCAGAGAGATAAAGAAAGTCTTAGAAGGTAATGATCTGTTTCCTGATTTTGCTTTATATTTTTTATTGAGTTATGATTATCTGTTTTTATAGAGTTACTCGTTTTATAAAGTGAAAGTAATCTGAAGAGGTGAAATGATATGGCTTCTAGGATAACTGGATAAGAGACGATGAAAAGTGGGTACATCATGTCTCTTTTTTTGCTTAATTAACACAGAGGTTTTGATTTTTATTTAGATTTCTGATAAAAATATGATGGAAGTAATTCGGGAGATTCCAATTGAATTTTACAATTTTCACGTGATTTCTGTTTTTTCCCCCTCTAAACGAAACCAAAAAGGATTTTTGGGTTATAAAAAACGAGGTTATAAAGGATGATTTTGGGTTTCTGCTTCTCGGAGAAGAAAAAGGTTTGAAAAGCTCTGGGTTTTCATTTAACCGAACAGAGGTTACTTTACATTAAAGTTTATAGAGGTGCATATGTTTTAGGCTTTTGAAGAAAATGATTTTGGGTATTAAATCACTGAGGTACACCCTCTGTTTTATCTAGAAACGAAGTGGTTTCATTCATTTAGTTTCAGTTCTTGATTCGAGGATTCATAGTAAGCTTATTAATGTGGAGGTCAGGCCCGACATCCTTCTAACTCGTACTTTTTTTATATTAATAAAAAACTTCTCCCCAAGAGTGGGTTTAAATAAAAAAAAGAGCAGGGTTTCATTTAAATGAAATTTAAGTGTTTTGAGTTGTATAATGTTTTGTGAATTACATGATTTTTTCTATTGGGTTTTGACAGTTAAATTGGAGGAAGTTTCAGTTCTGTTTTGAAGATATTAAAGTTAAAATGGCATATCAAAGAAGGGGATCTGATGTTCAGCCCCAAAGGCGAATTTTGCGGACTCAGACCGCTGGTAATTTGGGTGAGTCGATGATGGACAGTGAAGTGGTTCCTTCGTCTCTCGTTGAGATTGCACCAATTCTCCGTGTCGCCAATGAGGTTGAGCCCATCAATCCCAGAGTTGCTTACCTTTGTAAGTTCCATCTTCATTCATTTATCTTTGGGGAGTTAAGTAATTGTTATTATTAGTTATGCTTCTTCAGTTCTTCTGCATGTTTGTCTGGATGCAGAAATATTAGTTTTATAGCTTTTAGAAAAATGCGGTTTTCTTTTTAGGTAAGAATGCTGTAGCTTTTTCAGGGACCATTTTACTGGTTTTCTGAACTAATTCCTTGTTTTATGCTGTAATGAGGTTTAAATTTTTTGGCTCGATGTAGAAATATATATTTGTCTTGTTCTGCTACATTTTCTAATAAGAAAGTAACAGTACAAGCACCTTTCAGTGTTTTAATGCATATTTACTATGAGGTTTACATTGACATGTAGATATTTTAGCACTTAATATGCGTTTTACCCCGAAGTATTTGCCATTTGTAAACTTTCAACGTGTCCAAGGTGTTCCATCTGACCTTAGATGTTTCTTTATACTCCAAAATGTTGATGATTGTGTTGTTGTCAGGTCGATTCTATGCGTTCGAGAAAGCTCACCGTCTAGATCCAACATCTAGTGGACGTGGAGTCCGTCAGTTCAAAACTGCTCTGCTTCAACGCCTTGAAAAGGTACATCAATTTGGTATTCTGCAGTTGTTGATGTTATCACATTAATTTCTTATGTTTTCATCGGTACTATAAACTAGAAAGAGAATGAGATAAAAAATACTCGGATATCGCACTTCATTAATTTCTAGACTCGTTTAGTTTATTGAATGTGATTGGTATTTGCTATTGGTGTCTGCATAGTGCATTGTATTTCTCATCAATTTAGTATGCTGCAGTTGTAGATGGCTGATTCATATGTCTGACTATTTTCCCTGAAAGGGTAATGAAACTGTGATAAGTTAATGCTTGAAAAAGGTTCATTTTCATCTTGATCTTTGTTTGTTTTCTTCTCTAATTAACAGTTAACAGGGACTTATTATGAAGGTAATTAACTCTTTATTTCACTCAAATATAAGTTTCATAACCGTTTTGTAAAACACATGGGCTTCAATTTTTCTTGCAAAGCCCTGGTTGGAGGATCTATAGTTGGCAGAGGCTGGGGGGAGGGGAGGTTTTGGTGAGTTTCGTGTAGCTGCTTTATACTCTTTCTGTAACCATCGAACAGAAGCTATAAAAAAGACTATCACAGAAACTGTATAATAGCGCTGATTTCGCATGACAATAGAGCCAAATTGGCATTCAAGGTGTAGGCAAAGTATACAAGATCAAGAATAGATTGTTTCGTTAGGTGTATGATATGATCCCTCGTGCAATAGAGTGTGTAAATTATTCAATTTATTTGGAGTATCATGCCATATTGTTGTATGGATTGCTTATCAAGGGTCTGGTATGGGTACATTACTTAAAAAGTGAGAACAACCAGTTCACAATGATGTCTTTGTGGAGAGGGAACTGGCATATTAATGGTAAATACACCACTAAAGGTGAATTTCAGCTGAAGTGGGAGGAGGTAACAAGCAAGGCAAATATTTAATTGTGGGTTGTCCTAAAATCTGTGTTCAATGATGAGTTTGGGTTTTAAGGTCCATTATGCTACAAGTCGGGATTAACTTTTCCCCTTTAGGCTCGTTTTCTCATATTGGGAAGAGTGGCTTTCTAGCTAGTGTTTCATCTTTTATTTGGTTTGATTCGTTACGCATTCTCAGATCTCCAATTTGTAATAGCAGTTCGTGGCTAGTAGTTTGAATAAATCCTAGTTCATGTTGAATGAGTATAAATGTTGATGGCAATTAACTGGCTGGGAGTTAAGGTACTAATACTATATTGCCCTTGTTTGAGCCCCATTTTTCTTAAAACTCATTTTTCCAAAATTCATTTTCAACGACACATTCTCCAATAAAATAATTTTAGTCTCAAACCAAAAGTTTTTTCTTATATTTTAATAGCATATTCCCCAAAAAAAATCACTATTCTAAAACAAATTTTTTTCCTCGAAATGGGGCTCAAACAAAGGCATTGTATACCAAATTGGAATATTGTTATATTCCCTAAGCATGTGACTAATGGTTTGCAGAATGAGCATAGATGTCACCTTAACCAACTGCTGGGGGTTAAAATGTTACATCCCATATCAAATTGGACTGATGTTTAATCCCTCAAAATGTGATATGATTATGATAGTACTGTTATATAATAGCTGAAAATATGCATTTGTCCATGAAGACCTGAGTAAACCTTTTAGTTGCTTGAGACAATGTATTTGGTTATGCATGTTGTATATTCTGTCACATTAGTGATTTTTATGCTTTCTTATCATCGAAGCCTCTGTTTGGATACAAATGTTTAAATGGTTTAGTCAAAATTAATTTCAAACCCTTCATTCATAACTTCCACTTTTATCCACACATTTCGTGATATTAACTTCTATTGATCTTACTATTCCTCTTTATAAATCATTTATAAATTTGTCAAAATGGAGGCTAAGATGTAGTGTTATTCTCCCAAAATATTGTTAGTTAGGAAAGTGGATTTAAATGTTTCAATAATCGTCCAACTTATATCATGGTCACAATTTACTAATTTTCATAGCACTTCCTAGAACTTTGTTCGTTTGCACTCAATTCATCATGCACTAAATTCCGATTCCCGCATTGCGACGTGTCAAATGAAAATTTCAAGTCGCAAGTTACGGCAGTTGAAAAATTATAACTCAGTGAAACCATCCAAGTAAAATATTTCATTACTCGTACTATGGTCACGATTTACTCATCAAATTTCAAAATGCTTCCTAATAGTAACTCATCTTAGAGACTTGTACTCAAATCCATCAATTTTCAGATTCCGTTCTCTTCATTGTGACATGTCGCATATAAATCTCACGTGATAAGTTACGATTGTTAAAAAATAAATCAGTTAAAAATCAAACTTTCCAAAATCACTATATGTGAAACACGGTCCCTTAAACTTCTTTATGCCCCAATAGTTTGTCCCCAAAAAACAAAAAAAACTTAGCCCTCATTTCACTCGTATCCAATTAAATTGTGTACCGAGTCACGTCCGATTATTGAGAAGAATGTGAGAAGCTACTATATGAAGCATTATCTTCCAATTGTAACATATATACATTTTTCTTATCTCAATCTTCCATTTTGTAGGTATGTGTCCGACCATTTGAGGAAAAAAATGTCGTTGAACTCCCGTTAAATTGAGGAACAAAGAATAACAAACATGAACACGTAACTGAAGGAATTCCAATAGTACACGAGTGGAACCTTAGCCACCAAAGTTTGATGACATTTTCTTTCTTAAATGGTTGGATACAAGGCTACAAAACTGAAAGATTGGGATTAGAGAGATCAGAATGATGATGCAATTGGGGTGAAGACTTTATTAGTAGCTTCTCACGTGTTTCTCAACAATTAGCCCAATCTTAGTATACATTTTAGTTGTACGTGGGTAATATGAGTGACTTGGGCGCTGAAATTGAGGACGAACAATTGGGCTTACAAAAGTTTACATGGGTGTAGAAGTCGCGTTTCAAATGTGATTTGGAGAGTTGGATGATTTGACTGTGTTGTAATTTTTTTAAGGGTCTTAATTTTCGACGTGGATTGAATAAGATTACGGATATCGTCAAAAATTACGATTATATTATCATTATAATTATACCATATATAGATAGATTGCTTTTGCCATATTTAGTTATGATTTTGGGTTCTATATAATGAGAGAACCTCGCAAACAGAGTGTCATTGAGTTTTATTGAATATTATTGTGTATATTTGACATGGTATTAGAGCATTTTCCTTAGAATTTTTTTTGTTTTCTTGGTTAGGTTTTCTCGAGGCGGGAGGAGCTTTTTTGGTCCTCCCGTTTGGTCTTCGTTAAATTGAATCAATTTTTTTTCCTGTTCATGTTCCTTTTAACGTATTGGGAAAGTAATTCAAAATCAGCCTCAAATTAAGAGTCTTTGTCTACATATTTGTCATTCCCAATCCCCCCTAATTTTTCTTTGATCTTTGAAATTGTAGGAAAAAAAATCAGATTTTATTGACAAGGTTCTACCCGGGGGTGTCATCTTTTAGTCTTCAGTTATTAAGGCATCTGCAATTAGACAATTCATCATCTTGTGGTGGTCAGACATATGCTTGGTTCTGTTGTAGGGGTGGGAGTAGCAACAGTTGGGTGTTGGTAGACGTGGAGTATGGGCACTGGCAGGAGGTGGACGATGGTCGGACTTATAGATTGAATGGATTTTTATTGATATGGGTCTATCGATTTTATGGGTGTAGGACGACGAGAAACAACGACAATGTCCAAGAAGATGAAGTTGAGTATTTTTGAGCTGATTGTAAGGTAAAGTGTTGGCTGCTTCTGTGTAGTTGGCCTGTTTGTTGGGCCATTGATGGGCTGGCCATTATTTTGTAGCTGTCCATTGGGGCTTAATTTGGATCTAAGGAATTTTGGGCTTGTTATTTTGGGCCTGCTATTTAGTGTGGGCTGCTTTGTGTGATGGAATTGCTCTAATTTTTTGGGATTTGTTAACCTGGTAGGTTAAAGTGCAGACAATAACGTATTGGGCTTGCTGTCTTATTTCATCTTGGATTCTCGGAAGAGGATAATTTTTGAGTTTTTGGTGTAGGTTGTTTTGTGGGATTTCTTACACCTGCAGTATCTGGAGTTTTCACTCGTGTTTTGGCGTTAGAACTTTTGTTGGAACCCGAATTATGCGTTCGACTAAGTTCTCCCAACTGGTAGAATTCACTGTGTGTGTCGGCACACTTTGTGAAATTTTTTTTAGAAATTCTTCTCGGGGTGTGAGTTCTCTGGAGTATCCTTAGAGTATTCTTTGTCGGCTATTGCACTATTTGTTGTTCTTGGTCTCTCATCGTCACTAATTTTCGTAGATGATTGCTCTGATTTGGATTTCTACTTCGTGGGCACAAATATTGTCACTATCTCTGGTTCATGATTGCAAATTGATGCNGAGTATTCTTTGTCGGCTATTGCACTATTTGTTGTTCTTGGTCTCTCATCGTCACTAATTTTCGTAGATGATTGCTCTGATTTGGATTTCTACTTCGTGGGCACAAATATTGTCACTATCTCTGGTTCATGATTGCAAATTGATGCGTTCCCGCATCAATTTGAGGGGAGATGTCCATGAGATTGAATAAGATTATGGAGATCGTCGAAGATTACGATTATATATAGATAGATTGCTTTTGCCATATTTAGATATGATTTTGGTTCTGTATAATGAGAGAACCTCTTACATAGAAGGGGCATCGAGTCTTATTGAATATTATTGTGTATATTTGACGATTTCTGTGTGATACGTCGCAACACATGAATGAAATCTAATAATGATAAATGGAGTGCAATTCTAAAAAATGAGTGACTATATTGAGAAACATTTTGAAGTGTGATGAGTAAAATGGGATCTTAGTATAACTTGGGTGAGTAATAAAATATTTTACTTGGATGGTTTGGCTTTGAGCTGTAACTTTTTTTAACGATCATAAGTTGCTACGTGGGATTTTCGTTTTACACGTCAGAAATGAGGGGAATGGAATCTAATGAACAATGGATGGAGTACAAACAGACAAATTTTAATGAGCATCGTGAAGTACTTTGAAATTTAGCCCTTG
>CAIGRP010019192.1:0-22406 GCA_903798385.1 Fraxinus cuspidata
TTTGAAAAATGTTCCCTCCTTTTACCGTGAGGACATGAAGGATAGTTTCCACATTTACCTACACTTTTGTTGTTCTCAACTTCCTTCTTCTCATGATGTTTCTTCACACCAAAACCAGTTTAAGCTTTATGTTTTCCTTTGACAGACAAAGCTCCTTCAACTTGTTCTTCCTACCTGATAAGCCTCCTGTGTTCAGTAGCTTGAAGTGCATTTACAAGCTCAGACACAGTTATGATGGACAAGTCTCTCGAGTCTTCAAGAGAGGAGATCTTTGCCTCAAAACTTTTCAGGCAAGCTTATTAAAACCTTTTCTACAACCCTCTTATCAGGTAAATCATCCCTCAACAACCTTATTTGATTCACCACTTTAGAGAATTCCTTCACGGTTTCTGATTCCTTCGTCTTCAAAGTTTCAAACTCCCTTATGAGATTTAGAACTTGCATCTGCCTATTTGAAAAATGTTCCCTCCTTTTACAGTGAGGACATGAAGGATAGTTTCCACATTTACCTACACTTTTGTTGTTCTCAACTTCCTTCTTCTCATGATGTTTCTTCACACCAAAACCAGTTTAAGCTTTATGTTTTCCTTTGGCAGACAAAGCTCCTTCAACTTGTTCTTCCTACTTGATAAGCCTCCTGTGTTCAGTAGCTTGAAGTGCATTTACAAGCTCAGACACAGTTATGATAGAGAAGTCTCTCGAGTCTTCAAGAGAGGAGATCTTTGCCTCAAAACTTTTCAGGCAAGCTTATTAAAACCTTTTCTACAACCCCCTTATCAATAAATCATCCCTCAACAACCTTATTTGATTCACCACTTTAGAGAATTCCTTCACGGTTTCTGATTCTTTCGTCTTCAAAGTTTCAAACTCCCTTATGAGATTTAAAACTTGCATCTGCCTTGTCCTTTCATTGCCTCGAAACTCCTCTTTTAATCTATCCCAGGCATCCTTAGCGGTCTCACATGTTATGATCCTAGTGAAGATTGTATCAAAAACAATAGACTGAATGCAAGAAAGGGCTCTGAACTTCTTTGCAGCTTCCTCACTATGCTGCTTCAGTTGAGCAATAGTGGGATTTGCTCTAAGAGGTGGAGGTTTAATTCCAGTTTCTACGATTTCCCACGGGTCATAAGCCTTCAAATAGGCCATCATCTTTGCAGCCTAAAAATCATAATTTTCTCTTGTGAACACAAAAGGTAATAGTGCTGAAAATCACTTGAAGCCATCACACACACTCACAAATCACTCGGCTGTTTTGGTGACATGTTGCTCTCCGGTTCTCTAAAAAAAAAAAAAATAGTCTCACGTCTCTTGTAGCTTCTTCTAAAATCAAAGGGCTCTGATATCACTAATGCGATATTTAAAACAACGAGGAAGATAGCTGAACTTTTTTCATATATATTTTTAAAAAGCTTACACGGCTGGAATACATATAACAACATACATGAATTACAAAAAGCCTCCAGCACACTTCTAGTCAACAACTCTTTACCTACTACCACTTGACTTGTTGACAGCATTCCTAACATAATGTAAGACCATACTATACTAGACTTCAATCACTTAGAGACCTTAACTTTAGCTAGATATAAGTACAACAAAAACATTAGAATTTTAACAACAAAAGTCAATCTAATGTCAAAAGAGCAACTACTTCCATTTTGTATATCAGTTTCGATGCACACCATACAAAAATATTAATACAAGCAGAGCACACAGGTTGCTTCCAGTCATCACCTGTATTAACTGTTGGGTGGTGTAGTAATTTGTTCTCTCCTTGAGTTCATCTATTTTTGCTTGCCTCTCAGCCCGAAGCTTTGCCAATGTTTTCTCGTCCCTCCTATCACCTGTACATTCATATCAGAGAAACAAACAATTATAAAGCTCTCTCCCACCAGGAGAGCATTTGAAGTTTCACAAAAGAATTCATTGTTTTATAATGTCATGGCCAGGAGCCCAAATAGCTGACAAATACTGAAAGAGAAGCTATTATTATGCAGAGCAGATAATAATTTAAAAAAAAAAATTATGCAGAACAGATAAACATGATACTCCCAGTCTTATAAAGGACCATAAATATCTCATAGTTTGGTATACAGCGAGAAGAGGGAGTACAGAAACCAAGTTGGCCACGATGATGGAATACTTGACATTTTAATAGAAATCAAATAGTACATGAAAACAAGGGATCAGTAGAAGAGGGGAAGAGACGGGGGTGGGTGATGAGAAGCATGTAAACAGTCTTCCCCAAACTGCCTCTGCTCTCATATTTGCTCCTACTCCACCCCATTCCTTTTTCTTTCTTGTTCCTTTAATGCCATACAACGGCAACACCTAGTTCACTTTCAAGTATTCCTTAAGAATATGTTTGGCAGTGGTTTATATACATGTTTATTAACACTTGCTAAACGTCAAACCATTTTTTATCCACATTGCGTGGGCACAGGTACTATCCACTTATGCACCACTCATTTCTATATGTTTATAAACACAACCATTTATAAACACTTGCCAAACATACGCTACTCAGCTGCTACACTTGATTCCTCTGATTTATAGCAAAAACCAAGAAGAAATCAGGAACCATGGAAAAATATAAAAGGAGAAAGGACAGAATGGTATAGAAATAAAATCTAAATAAGAAAAACCAATACTGGTTCGTAATATACAAGTGACTTTGCTCTAGCATCGGCATTCAGATGAGCAAAAGTTAAAATTTATGCATTTGTTTTTGCAATTGACAAGAACATTCTGATATTTCATATAGTTGGAAGCTCTCCATAACCAATTAAACAATCCAATTGGACTACAAAACATTTATAATTGCTTTTCTCAGTGCAACCAACAGTAGCAGACAGTGCTAGAAACGCCAAAAAGAACAATGAAGAAATGTATAACTCACAAAACAGCCAATTCATATGCACCGAAACATTTGTCATGGTTTTACTCCATAAAGATGCACAATGACATTGTAAGACTGTTCTAGAAACACTAAAATGAACAGTGCTGAGATTCATATCCTGCACAACTGTGTGATCATATCCCTTCTTGTCCTCTGTGTTTTGTATGTGAAAGTTTGTTACTTCATTAATTTTTCTGAGAGTCACCAATTTGAATTAGAGATGTTCTTTTAGTACGTACAAGGATCTCCTCCTGTTAGGCAACAGAAAATTATGAAAATTACTTGAGAATGACTTATTTTTATAAGCTACAGAAAATTATGGTATGGTATAGGCCTGGACAAAACTTTCGAATCGAATCAAACCGAGCTGTTTTGTTCGATTCTTCTTAAGTGAAATACACGAATGGGTACTAAAGTCGAGAACCGATGGGTCAGTTCTAGATTCTCAATTAAGAACTGAATATACCTTAATTTTTTTATATTGAATTAGCCTAACTAAAAAAAAAAAAAAAACATTCTAAATAAATTTGCCAATTAACTAATTTAGTGACTAACTGTAAGTGCCGAGGGCTCCAATTCCCAAAGGCCAAGCCCAACTTGAGCCAAAATATTTCTTTCCTACAATTTTGAGCTCAAGCCCAACTTCACTTCACAATTCACGTAACACTCAACACTCATTCTATCATTTAGGTTTAGTTGTTTTCCGCTTTTTCAGCTGCTCCCCCTCTCCCAAGTCACGAATTCATCTTTGCTTCTCAAGATCTATACGAACCACACCATCAAATCCTATATTCGTAAGCATTTCTACATCCTTCTTCATTTTTGAACTCAGTTTTGCAAGAGTTAAGATTGAACGTATCAATAGTTGAATTAATGTAATATTGTTATAAATGCTAAAAATTTTATTATGGAACGGAACCGGTTTCAAAATTAAATTTGGATTTGACGGTTTCACTTTCTAAAAACCAAAAAATTCTGGTTCAATTCAGTTCTCTTTAGGACCACACCGTATTGTACCATGTCCAACCCTAGCAGTACCATGAGATTTTCTTAGCCTCAGTTCTCCATTCTAGATCAACTAAGCGATGATATTCTACCAACAGAAAAAGACAAGAAAGAAAACTGAAATACTTACACATCCTAGTGAAGCTTCCAAGTGCTGAATAAATAATGGAAGATAATGCAGGCAGAAGAAAAATTGGCAAAACTCGCAATGCTCTCATTTTCCAGTCCAAGTCTAAAGATCTTGTAGTCATAATAGCATAACCCACTGCAATTACCTGAAAAATTACAACCACCTTTGTTCTTAACCACAACACTCATAAAAACCTGACTACATTAACTAAGAGATACGTCTATTATATACAAACATTTAGGATCGACTACTCATCTATCGTAGAAAAACATCAATATATAAGCATGAACTAACAGTACTCATGTTTCCTTAATCAGAAATATTAATTCACTATATCTCATAGAGTTAACAAAAGGTGTTGCTAAATGCCCCGAATTATAAATATCATTCATGAGAGTAAGTAAAGGATATTCGACATAGCTACAATAAAATAGTATATTTCCTAGATTTATTAACCTTGGATATCCTTTCTTTTATGTACACCGCTAAAAGTAACATCAAAAAAATTAATTGCTCTCCTCCAAAGCCTTTTTTCTTTTTGGTAAATTCTTGATTAATGTTGGACATCAAAGCAGCAATATGGGAATGTTTTCCCCTGCTTACTTCTAAGAAAGTTCATTTTCTAGACAGAAGAACGATAATTCTGCTTCCATACAATTCCTTGCCTCGTCAAGATGTGACCAGTATCCAATTGCTGAAGTCCGAAGAAGAATGAGAAGGTGGAAGGGGTCGCTTTTATCAAGTCTAGGGTGTGGCAAAAATAAAAAGGATTAATCTGATATTACTTGACAGCTTATATATATAATTCCCTATCTGGTCCCTATTGAACCAGGAACAAGGTTACATATGCAAGCTAGACTGTTATTTGATGCATAGGAGAAAGTAATCACCACAAGTTTGACATTCTTTCTGTTCAAACTCTTGTATTTTCACAAGATTTACTTCAAATGTCACATGGATAGCGTCGGTACATGGATCCGAGGTAAAATACAACCACCTGATAAAGGAATTCTAATCATAGCAAAAGTACACGTGAAGGTTAGATCTTGGGACGCACAACTTTGGCAACAGGAGAGATGAGTGTTGTAAGCATATTAGCGTATCTTTGTTATTGTTGTCGTTGTCACTATATTAATAACTTCAATTTAGTTGCAGTTTTCTATTTTATATATTTCCTCCATTTCAATCGGTTAAAAATGATTTGACTATTAGGGTCAAGATAATTACAGCAATATTTAACTTGATCGAGTTTCTAGTTCCAAAATTTCTAGATACTAATATTTGTTTTGTATTTCAATGTTAAATGAAAAAAAAAAAAAAAAAAGCGTTCGCGGGTTAATAAAGTGAGATAACATATTGTTCAGGGAAAAAATGTCAATTGGAAACATCAATTATCTGATATTTTACACACGTATTTTTTATGCTATAAAAGGGAGTTGATAGCTTGAGTTTTTGAAAGGTGACTCACTCTCAGACACAACCCCGCTTTGCAAGTTGGCTACCTAAACTAGAAAGCTTCTCTCGTAAAATGAAAACGAAGTAAAAGATGACATGATCATAAGCTCTCCTTTTATCAATTCACTAGGAAGATCTGATTTCCCATGCCTTTCAGTTTTTTTGCACCATATATTTACAAATGGATGCTGAATCACTCTTTTATAAAAGCATTCTGATTTCGACACATCAGTGGATTAAGTATCCACTTTCTGAGTTGATGCATCAATCAATAATTTTATGTACATCCTAACAACTTGAGAGGTCAAAAATTCATCATACAGAATTAGAAGTAGGTTTTTCAATATATGGAACCAATGACCCAGTGACCAAGACATCTAGTGGGTGCCTAAGAGTGAGCCTGATAGGAGAGCATGTCTAGAACCTACATATAAATGAATAAATCATTAACCGACACAAGATGATAAATCTTATACACCAGGGACAAAATTCAGCCCGGAAAATAGTTTGCTCAAGTTGCAATGGTGCATCACATTGCTTACCATCCTTATATTAAGTTCTACAAATGTATTAACCCACATTTAGATAGAGTTAGAACTAGTTTACTGTGGCTCATTTGCATTCAGTATTGTGAATTATGATTCAACGAGTTTTTTTTTTTTTTTTAATTTAAAAAAATTTGCCACTTAAATTTTCCAACATTATGTGAATTCTTGTCTACATATACGATAAACATCTAGTAGCACCAAAAAGATGAGGACGTGTTTATTTACCAGGCCAGTACAGAGCAAAATAAGTAGGATGAATGAAAAACTCTTAAAAGTATTATCCAAATGAGAATCTCAGCAGAAATGTGAGAATTAGTCCATGTCAAAGGAAAAACCAGTTCTAGAAATATTGAAATTGAAGAAGACAATGTTCACCATCTCACCAAGTCAACAGATGTATCCAAAGAAACTATTTTCTTCATTGGCAAAGAGGACTTAAAAGTTCCTTGCAGGCAATCAAAGTTTCAGGTCGGTTCTATGTAGCTTGCATGTAATTAATGCAGTAGATTTTTACTATTACAATGTTATAGATCTTAGACAACATTAAAGATTACAATGCAAAAAATACCCACAGCAAAGGAAACGGTATGTGTGAGACACTTAGAGGCAAATTATACAAAATGGTAGACATAAAAACACACATTGTGGCATAGAAGTTGGGTTATATTCATCACGAAATTGTTATTGATTTGGAAAGTGAATTAACTCAATTTATTTCCACAAAGACTTATCTTCACTACTTAGGATGGACTGCGAGTTATTTCTAGGATTCCTTTAACAAATAGGAAGGATAAGCCCCACCCTCAGGCCAAATAAAAAACAAGAAGAAGAAAGGATGGGTTTACTGAGTTTATTGAATAAATATTTGATTACGCTTCTCTAGTTCTCATGTTTTAACCCCTTTATTTTGCACTTTGTCGATGGCATTGAAATTTTGGGGAATACTTTTTCAACGTACGAGGATCATATTCAAATGCATGACTAGGAATATCATAGATGTGTTGAATCATATTTAGCAATAAAATTAATGATTAGGAAACTCATAGGTGTGTGTGTGTGTCCCGGGGGGGGGGGGGTATATAAACAGCAACAGATAACAAGCACAGCAAAATCCCTTTACAAAAATAAATAAATAATTCCAAGCAAGTGAGAATAAAATGTAATGATCCATCAATTAACTAATCTGATAAGATAATGACAACAGTGACATAAAGAAGCAAGAAGCAGCAGCTCGTGGAGGAGTGCCAAAAAAGTTTATATAATTTCAGGACAATGAGTAATAGCTGATTTTGTCTCAAGGAAGGATGTGGCAATGAGGATGTCTGAAAGAACTGGAGGGAGAGGAGAAGGCAGAGACTGATGAGAAGTTCTCAAGCAGCAGAACTGTAAGAATAGAAACCATGTATATTGGATTGATTGATTATTTGTACTATATTTAGTTTAGTTAATTCCTTATTCAGCTAAAAAAAATTAGGAAGTTTTTTTTCTTTTCTTAAATTAGGAGATTTTTTCCTTTCCTGCTCCTAAATCTTGTACTATTAATATAGCTGTATTTTTCATCATTGCATAAGAAAATAAGAAATTTTTTTCTTCATGGTATCAGAGCTGCCAAGTTATTCTAAACCTCACAGACAATGACGGAAAATCCCGTCTACAGTAAAAACTCCACAACATCAAAGTCATCTCACAGTGAGACGGAGATCAACTCCACAATAAGTTCTCATGGAATAGAAAATACCTCCTTCCAACTTACCGTAGAGAAGTTGAATAAGAGGAATTTCAGGGAATGGTCTCAATCGGTGAAATTAGTAGTTGAAGGCTAGGGAAAAATTGGTTATCTAACCGGAGACACAAAAAGGCATGCAGACGCCACCTAATTACAGAGATAGAAATAAAAAAACTCTATGGTCATGGCTTGGCTGGTAAATTCTATGCAACCATCTATTGGAAAAACTTATCTTTTTCTCCCAACCACAAAGGATATTTGGGATGCTATCAAAGAAGTATATTCAAGCCATGAGAACCCATCCTAAATTTTTGAAATTAAGATCCGATTGTGGCAAATTGAACAGGGAGAAAGGGAGGTTACTAATTATTACCTGGAGATGACCTCCCTTCGGCAAGAACTCGATCTCAATTCTAAAGAAGAGTGGGAATGTCCAAGCAATAGCGTGAAGTATAAGAAAAAACTAAAAATGAACGAGTTTATGAATTTCTCGCCGGTCTCAATTGGCATTTGGACGATGTTAGAGGTTAGAGGCAGAATATTGAGCTGGCAACCACTACCTTCGACCAAGGAAGTATTTGCTGAGGTGAGGAGAAAATCGTCGGAGAATGATGTTGGCGGAGGAGCCGAACAGTGATATCGACGTCACACTTCTGTCGAAGGGAACCAGAGGAGATACTCGGCTGCAATCTGTTCATTTTCCACGCTTCAGCCCAAATAGCAGTGGTAATGGGCTATTTAAAAATGGGCCTCTTAAAACCGGATTCGGGTCAAGGCATTTTAGGCCTACAGGGTCTCCTAAACTTGGGCTTGCTAGATTTGAATCTGAAATTATAGCACTTTCTCAAAATTTGGACATGGGCTAGGCCTAAGACAGCAAAAGGGACGTCCATGGTGTGAATATCGTCGTAAGCCCGGACATAAGGAGGACACATGTTAGGATAAACATGGGAAGCCCGCCAATTGGAAGCCGAGACAGAACACTAAAAATTGCAGTTACCAAGCCTTGGTCGACCAAACGGAAAAATCTAAGGAAGTGAAAAGTCGAGCATTCAACCCTGAGCAGTTAGAGCAACTATATCAAATTGTCTCGAGTTTCCAAGCATCAAGTCACTCGTCCACACACAGTCCTTCAAGATCATTAGCCTACAAAGGTAGTTTCCTAAAAGCCCTAAATATTTCCTCGAGATATAAAACTCCTTGGATCATTGACTCGGGGGCATCTGATCACATGACGGATGCTTACCATCTATTCACCTCATACTCACCCTGTGCAGGTAATATAAAGGTTAAGATCGCCGACAGATCACTCTCGCTTGTGGCAGGAAAAGTATTCATATTTCTGAGTCTATAACTCTAAAATCTATTCATGTCCGAAACTTGTCGTATAATTTATTGTCTGTGAGCCAATTAACTAGAGACTCATTGCTCTGCTAATTTTTCTCAATCTCATTGTGTTTTTCAGGACTTATAATCGGGGAAGACAATTGCCAATGCTAAAGAGTGTGAGGGACTCTACTATTTTGAAGAAACTGAAGTGGTTAAACAAAGTCAAACTGAAACTTGTAATTCTATGTTGGTCTATAGGGATAAAGATGTTCTATTATGGCATTATAGACTGGGTCACCCGAACTTACAATATCTAAAACATGTCTTTCCGTCTATCTTCTCAAATAAAACATATATTGATTTTCAGTGTGAAATTGGTGAATTTGCGAAACATCACCGCACTACTTTTCCGAAATCCACACATAAGCCATCAAAATCATTCACTATAATTCACACCGATCTATGGGGTCCCCACGGATCTCTAATCGTACTCACACAAAATGGTTCTTCTCATTTATAGATGATCACACTCATGTATGTTGGGTTTATCTACTTGAGGACACTTCCCAACAAAATGGGATTGTCAACCGAAAAAACCGACACATACTTGAAGTTGCCCGTACCCAATGTTCACCTCAAATATGACAGATGTTTTAGGGAGATGCTATTTTAACATCAACTTATCTAATCAACTGAATACCTAGTCGCATACTTTCCTTCGACTCACTTATAAAAAAAACTTCAGAACTCCTTTCCTTTTTCTCGTCTAATTCTAGACATATCACTCAAGGCGTTCGGTTGTACTGCATTTGCTCACATTCATTCTCATAATCGAGGAAAACTTGATCCACGTGCCATTAAATGTGTTTTCATGGAATACTCCCCTACTCAAAAGGGCTACAAATGCTATGATCCATCAACAAAGAAAACATATGTTACTCTGGATGTCACATTCTTTGAAAAGACACCCTACTTCAAAAAAATCTCTCTTCAGGGGGAGAAGTCTATTGAAGATAAGTTCTTAAATCTTGAAATCTCATCCCCAAAGAACATCGATATCTCACCTCATAACCTAATATGTCATATATAGAGGAGAATATGAACTCAGGGAGAGAGATAGGAATACAAAATGACAAGGAGATGTTAGTTTACTCAGGGAGGCCAAAATCAAAGTATAGGGAGAATATTACACTTGAAGCACCAAAAGAATCAAAACCGATGATAGAACAATAGAATGGTATAAAGCTCGACTGGTTGCTAGATGATACACTCAAACCTATGGTATTGACTACACATAGACATTTGCACCAGTAGCCAAACTAAATACCATCAGAGTTTTTTTATCTTTAGCAGCTAATTTGGACATGCATCTACAGCAACTGGATATTAAAAATGCATTTCTCAATAGAGAACTAGAAGAAAAAGTCTTCATGACTACCACCAGGATTTGAAACAAATGATGAGGAGAATCGGGTTTCTAAACTCGAGAAATCGTTGTATGGTCTCAAACAGTCACCCAGGGCATGGTTCGATAGATTTGCATAAGTGTTGAAAGATCGAGGTTATCAACAAGGACAATTAGATCACAACATGTTCTTCCAATAGTCAGAAAATGGAACGAAGACCATTTTAATCGTATATGTGGTTGACATAATCCTAACAGGGGACAATTTAAGCGAGATGGGAAGACTCAAGAGAAGTATAGCAATGGAATTTGAAGTAAGAGATATGGGACAAATGCGATACTTCTTAGGAATGAAAGTGGCAAGATAAAAAGAGGTATCGGTATCTCACAATGAAAATATATTCATGATCTCCTAACAGAAACTAGCATGCTGGGATGTAAACCAAGTAATACACCTATTAATACAGGAACAAAAATAGAAGATGGAAATCCCGTACAAAAGGAGAGATCATAGACTTGTTGAAAAATTGATCTATCTATCACACACAATACCTGATATTGCCTTCCCAGTAAGTGTGGTAGCCAACATATGCACTCTCCAAAACAGATTCATATGGAAGTAGTACATAGAATCCTCAGATATCTTAAAGGAACACTTGGAAAATTATTATTTTTCAAGAAAAGTGAAAACAAGACCGTAGAAATCTTCACAGATGCAGATTTGGCAGGCTCAACAGAATATAGAAGATCAATTCCCGGTTATTATATCTTTGTATGGGGAAACTTGGTAACATGGAAAAGCAAAAAACAAAATGTAGTGGGAAGAAATAGCGCTAAAGCCGAGTTTAGAGCAGTTGCACAAGGGATATGTGAAGGAGTGTGGTTAAAGAAACTTTTGGAAGAATTACAGGTTACGGTAAAACTTCCAATCAAGCTCTACTGTGATAACAAAGCTACAATAAACATTTCTCTTAATCCTATACAACACGATCGAACCAAACACGTTGAAGTGGGCAGGCACTTCATCAAGAAAATGTTGAAGATGGAGTCATCTACATGACCTACATTCCTACTAGAGAACAAACTGCTTACATATTCACCAAAGGACTACCCAAGCAAAATTTCGATGATTTCGTTCACAAGTTGGAAATGGTCAACATTTACCATCCAACTTGAGGGGAGTTTAGAAACCGTGTATATTGGAATGATTATTTGTACCATATTTAGTTTAGTTATTTCCTTATTCAGCTGGATAAATTTGGGAGATTTTTCTTCTCTTAAATTAGGAATTTTTTTCTTTCCAGTTCCTCAATCTTCTACTATTAATATGGTTGTACTTTTCATCATTGTATAAGAAAATATGAAATTTCTTTCTTTGGTAAGCATTCGAACTAAAGAGAAAGAAAGAAAGTGGGTGAGGCAGCTTCCTTCCCCACACAAATGAGGTGATAAGGTTGATGCAAACCTTGTATGGAAAAATATGATGAGGCAAAATAAATTCTGATTGGTTCTTAAGGAAAGGAGGAAACAAAGAAAGGGAAAAAAGAACTAGCTGGATGCGCTCACCTTGGAACCAAATAAATAACCATCAAAATATATTCTCCCAGTATGTAAAATACAATTATACAAATTCGTATTTTCATAAAGTAAATGATATATAAGGTGTGTTTGAGCCACATTATTTTGGAATAATGTATTCTGAAATAGTAGATTGATGGAGGATGTGTGGTTGAAAAAGAAGGAAAAATTATTGATGTGACGAAAAATATTATTTTATTGAAAAATGTGTGGTTGAAAATAAGTAGAAGAATGAAAATAAGAATTTTAATGGGTACCAAACATGGGCTTAATGTTCTTAAGATGTTATTTCCTTCATTGTTCAATAATATTGAAGAATGTGTGATTGAAAACAAGTAGAAGAATGAGAATGAGAATTTTAATGTGTATCAAACATGGGCATAAAATAACAGTTCAAAATATCTAGCAAAAATATGGATGCATTAGGCCCCAGCTATAATATAAATATCATATATTTCACCAGGCATAATAGAATAAAGAAGGGCTGTTTTACCTCAAAAACTACAGAAAATATAATAATATTCCTAGCCGTCCTCCTTGAACTATGAGAACGCCTTTTAATTCTGGCAAGGACAGAAGCCTCTTCCTTGGTTATATATTGCAATCTTTTTTCAAAATCATCTCCATGCAATCTAAATAGTGCATTCCATATTCTTGATAGTACTCCCTTTTTTTTCTTTGTTGGCTTAATCTCGGTATCTGTAGAAGTCGCAAACTCCGCAGCATCATTCTTAGTTTCTCCAGCCATTTCCTACAGGTTACATGTCATGTGAGCACCCAAAGTAGCTTCCAGTTTCTTCTAGTAATTATTATGGAGATTTTTGATAATTCATAAACCTAGATGCATGGAATTTCATATTTCTGGTATCAGTTTCGTTTCAATTGAGCATAAGAGAGTTCAACTATGTTTCTAAGGCCAAAACAATTAGCTAACCTAAATGCCAATTTACATGTTAGTTTCACTGAAACACTGAAAAATTGAGGCTTCTGTGCCTTTTATGAAATAATGAGCAACCTTGACTTGATTTTCCTTTCAGACAACTAACACATAAGAATCAAATATAATTCGTAAACATTTACTAAAAATTGTACAAATAGAGGTAAATAGTAACGCTAGATAATTTGCACGAGTTATGTTCATTGAGGTTCAACTATGATGCACCGACACAACATGTGTCGAGCACGCCAACGCACGATTTTTTTTTAAAAAGCACTGTCATGACACGTCGTCGATACGTTGATTAAATTTTTCAAAAAAATTCATTTATATATGTTAATTGATTTGTGAAAACCTCAATTTCATATTCTTTCCTCAACGGGTTACAATACACACACACACACATATACATGTAGAGGATACTTCTCCCAAGGAAATAATTATAGACTTACACACCTACCATAAACATCAAATTTACTTATAAATTAATGCACATAGTTCATATAACTCCTTCTCAAGCTGGAGCACAGATATCAATCATACCCCAACTTGTTACAAATATAGTTTACTCGACCCTCAGCTAAGGCTTTAGTAACACATCAGCTAATTGATCCAGTGTTCTGACATGCTTAGTCGAAATCAACTCTTGCTGTAAATTTTTACGAACAAAATGACAGTCCACCTCTATGTGCTTTGTTCTCTCATGAAATACCGAATTAATGGCAATGTGAATAGTTGCATGATCATCACACCACAAGACCATGGAGTGGGACTTATCGATGCCAATCTCCCCAAGGAAGTGATGTAGCCACATAAATTCAGAAGTTACCTATGCCATAGCTCAATATTCAGATTCTGCCCTTGATCGAGCTACAACACTTTGTTTCTTACTCTTCCAAGAAACTAAATTACCTCCAACAAAAACACAATACCCTGTAGTAGTAGAGGGCCTATCTACAAGAGAACTTGCCCAATCAGCATATGAGAAACCCTCAACTCTATAATGACCATGGTCTCTATAAAGAATCACACGCCCCGGAGGTCGTTTGAGATATTTTAATATATGAGTTACAGCATCCCAACGTGAAGTTTTCAGGAGATGACATAAATAGACTAACAACACTTACTGGAAAGGTAATGTCTGGATCAGTAATTGTGAGATAGTTCAAAATTCCCACCTCTCGTATTTGTCTACATCAACAAACACATCTCCATCTCCAGCCTCGAGTTTCACATTTGGCATCATGGGGGCATCACCACGTTTTGCTCCAGTTAAACTTGTCTCATCTAGTAGGTCTAGGACATATTTCCTTTGAGACAAAAAGATTCATTTACCACTGTGAGAGACCTCTATCCTTAAGAAATATTTCAAAGGACCTAACTCCTCTGTCCGAAACCATGTGCCTAGGAAAGCCTTTAGCATACTTATGTCACTGCTATCACTACCAGTAATCACAATATCATCAACATATACCACTAACGAAATACACCCAACTGTAGATTGTTTAAAGAATACTGAGTGATCATATGCGCTTCTTTGCAAGCTAAATTCAATCACAAACTCACTAAATCTATCAAACCAGGCATGTGGTGATTGTTTCAGATCATACAACGAATTTTGCAGTTTGCATACCTTCCTTGACTCCCCCTGAGCAACAAACCCTGATGGTTGCTCCATGTAAACTTCTTCTTGCAAATCACCATGGAGGAATGCATTTTTAACATTTATTTGATAAAGCGGCCAATGATAGGTAGCAGCAACAGAGATGAATGACCGAACAGAAGCTAGCTTAGCAACTGGAGAGAAAGTCTCGGAGTAATCCACACAAGTTTGAGCATATCTCTTAGCAACCAAATGAGCCTTCAATCGAGCAACAGATCCATCATGGTTCATCTTGATAGTAAACACCCATTTACATCCAATTGCCTTTTTATTGAGGGGTAAAGGAACCAAATCTCAAGTATGATTATGCTCCAGAGCCATCATTTCTTCCTGCATGGCTGCTCGCCAACCACTATGGGACAAAGCCTTAGTGACAGATTTTGGTATTGATGGACACTCTAAGGAAGCAATGAAAGACTTGGAAGATTGTGACAATGCATGGTAAGAAACAAAAGAAGAGACTGGATAAGTACGAGATTGTTTACCTTTTCGAAAGGCAATGGGAAGATCAAAACTAGGATCAAGAAGGGGTGATAAATCTTGAGGCGAAGCAGCAGGTAGAGACGATAAGTCATGGTTTGTAGTAGGTGCCACTGGAGATTGCTACACACAATGAGTGTAAACATTTCAAATAAAAGGACAAGAAGATACGGGTAACACAGGTGTAGCTACAGTGTAAATGAGGAAATCATCCTTGGACTCAAAAGAAGTATTAAAAGACACAAAAGAACTAGAAAAGGGTGTGGACTCGAAGAATGTGACATCATCAGACACTATGTATCGTCCTAAGGAAGGAGAGAAACATTGATAACCTTTTTGAAGTCGAGAATAACCCAAAAATATACACTTTGGGGATCTAAGGTCAAGCTTGGAGACTTGAGGTCTCATATCCTGGACAAAGTAAGTACACCCAAATACTCTAGGAGCAAGAGAGAATAGAGTTTGAGAGGGAAATTGAATGGAATAAAGGATTTTACCATCTAAGGCAGAAGAAGGCATACGATTGATGTGCATTAAAATCCATTAAATGACGATTCTTTCTTTCTGCGACTTCATTTTGTTGTGGAGTAACGATGCATGAAAATCTAATAAATGACTATTCTTTCTTTCTAAACAGAAAATCATTTATTATACACTTAAAGTCCATCAATGCAAGGTTTCTAATAAAAACATATTCAAGACTCTATAGCCTAGAGGAGCAAAGCCTCCTAGTTATAACAACATAAGGATATCAAAAGCTTATAAACTCACTGTAATGCTTATGTATTGTAAATCCCACGGGGCTCAAAAATTCATCTTGTCTCATAATCATAGCATCCTTAAATATTACACAGCCTGATTTTACAAGGCAAGAGAACCACGGCTCATGCACAAAAGTGTTTATTCTTTTCCTAATCTAAACCCAAAATTTGATCATTGGAGAACCCTTGATCGGTAACCCTTACTGCGACTTTACATGCAATTCGTTTTGCAGATCCACTGGCATAGTGAGATCATGAAGCATAATCAGGCAATTGGGTATTTCGGTAGTTGAAATAGTTAAAGTCAACAGATGACCATAGTAGTATGTGGAGAACGATAAGCAAACAAGAAGAAGAATGCAATACTATTATTCAGGAAAACCCCAAAACCTCTCTACTTTTAACCATCTCAATTCATCTATGTTAATGTGTCATTGATTCTAACTATTATAGTGATCAAGAATTAGTCTTGAAACTTGATCTCGCCACACTCTAGCACCTTTCAATTCTCCACAACGACAATTGTGGATAACACGATGAAATCAAGAATTCCATTCAGTTCATATCTAAAAGGAATGCAATGTGAATCATGAGAATCCGTGTAAAAACACGATGGTGAACCTAAATAATGAATGAAGAAAGAAGTTACTGCAGGTGGAATAAGAATTCTATTTCAGTGAAATTTTCCATGACAGGTAACTCTACTAAGAGTTGGACAATTTGAGTGCATTGATGATTGTCATCACTGGTAACTTTTCAATGAAGCAGTTGATCTAGTAAAGTTGAAAATTCCTGATAATTAATCAATAATCACTAAATAAATGGATTTGATATCAGAAAAAATAAGCTGGAGTACATATGTAACTTTGGTTAGGCATAAAAAAAAAATCTCTGAATCATGAAGAGAACTATGAAGCCTCATAAGTGGGGAAGCTGGGAACATATCTTGATTATAAAATCCTAGCTTATTTAAGAAGTACCCACCTAGAAGCAAGTCGATGCAGAGATTCTAAGAAAGTGCGTCAAAGGCTTTTAAGCCAATTAGAGAAGTCTCCCATCATGGATACCTAAGTCTTGTCACACTCTGCCTAATGTTCAAGCATGTAAACTCCCTAGGGGAAGGTAAAATCATGCGATCTCATAATCATTGCAAACTATCCCTACAATGCTTTTGCACAATAGTGTTTATTCTCCTCTCTCCTAGCTAAACTTCCAACTAACTTGAGTGTCAGATCATAGTGCTCCTGGAAACAGATTTGTTTTGCAAGTCCGGAGTAAGATCACAATGCATAATTAGGCTACCTTGCATGTTTGACTTGACAAATTTGGACGTCAATACTACTCAACTTAGCTTAGAGGTAAACCACCACCAGAACCCCTTTTTCCTTCAAATCAACTATGGAAAAGGAAATAGAGGCCACACTGAAACGATATACTTTATACTTTACATTCGCCAAGCACTGATGCAGTGATGGCAATCAATCACAAATAATAACACATCATTACAGTTTAGATACTTTTTTGCAGGAAAGAAGTTCTGCAAAGTAATTGAAAAAGAAAAATCCAGCATGAACAGAAACCATATTCATCTCAGTTTTTAGGAATGAAGCCAGATCAGTGATTCTAATCCAGCATATTAAAAAACAAAAATGGAAACTGAAATATGCAAGATTAAATCCCTAAATAAAAAGAGTTGAGCAAAAATCATTACACGGTGAGTTGCCTGATTAATTGTTACATAAACATAGACACAAATACATGAGAGAGGGAGAGATTTACCAGATCAAAAGACGAGGTTGAGGAATTGGATCGCTCGAAGTCAAACTAGAGAGTGATGAGGGCGGAAAAAGAGAGTCCTCTGCCCGAAAGTCGATTGCCTCTTTCCACAAAATTTATTTCGAAGAAAGGGCTTTTCTTTTGGAGCTTTTTCATGGGAGTTAGCACAACAGGGCATTCATTTCCATTTTATTTTATTTCCGTTTAGACCCCGTTTATTTCCCATTGTTTCATAACATTATTTGCTACAGTAAAATTCTCCACCATACATTTACCTAATAAAATATTCTACAAACAAATCAATAAATTTACTTTAAATTTCAACCATACATTTTCCAAAAAATACTATTCATTACTTTATTTCTTCTACAATAATAGGAGACAAACACCCACTTAGTTGCATGTCATAACATATGACAAAATTTTCTTTTAATAGTGATTTAACAAAAATTATTATTAATTATGGGAAATGATATAAAAATTAATGTATTTCAAATACAAATATTTGGATTTAGGTAATTCTTTTTAGGTAAATTTAGTTCGTTGTCACTGTACTTGGATTCGATTTTTAATTGGATCACTATGCTTTATTATATTGTCAACTCGATTACTTTAATTTTGTTCACCTTAGACAACTTCTTTCAATTCTATCACATTATCTAATGTTATACACATGCATCAAGGTTATATAGTGATCGCCATCATATGAGACCATCAAAAACTGACCTGGAAGGCGTGGTACAATGAAAAACAAGTTTTACATGCTAGACTTGTACAATTAAAATAAGTCAAATAGAAGGGTTTTCAATTGATTCTTTCAATTCATTTTTCTTACAGCCATGTAGCATTGCAAATTAGTATTCAATGGTCTCATCAGGTGTTAAATCCAACAATGACCACTCAATTTATATTTAGTGTAACCATGGATACTCAATTTGATTTTATTTTACAATAACCACCCAATTTCATATAAAATTTCACCATGGCCACCCAATTTTATATAACGTTTCATCATGACCACCCAATTTCTTTTAACTATTTGCACTAATTTTAAAATGGGCAAAATGGTAATTCTACATTTTATATAAAATAAAAGAAAAAATTATTTTAAAATAGATAAAAATAAAAATAAAGACTAATTTAAAAATGAACGTTACTTAAAAAATAAAATAAAATAAAAACCTATTTTAAAAAAATTTAAAAACTAATTTTTTTTTAAAAAAGTTACTTAGAAAAATAAAATAAAATAAAGTAAAAACTTATTTTAAAGAAAATGTTTTAAAATAAAAAAATTATTTAATTTTTTAAATATATTTAATATATATAATGCAAAGTTGTCATTTTACCTCTCTTAAAATTAATGAAAAGAAGTTGGGTGGTCACGGTGAAACGTTACATGAAATTGGGTGGCCATAGTAAAATAAAATCAAATTGGGTGATCAAGATTAAACAAATCAAATTGAGTGACTATGGTGACACAAAGTATAAAATTGGGTGGTTATTGTTGAATTTAACCCTCTCATCAGTGATTGGCGTTAGACAATGGACGTAACTGGACAAAGTGGCCAAAATTAAGGCAAAATTAGAATATGATGACCAAACTAAAATAAAATTAAAGTACAATGATCTAATTAATGCAAGTTGAAATATAGTGATCCAGATTTCTATAGGGACCGCGAATAAAATTAATCCACTCCTTTTGTAATAAAAAGATGCAAAACCACCATGGTTACCCTTTTTTTTGTTTGTTTGCTAAAAGCGAATGCAATTCTATTCACTTGTTTAACAGAGTAGATACATTTGCAAATAATATTAAATGATAAAATAATAAAAATTTCTTTAACTATATTGTTTAATTATTTACTTGATACATAGAATGTGAATTAAGCGAACAAAATAAAAGAATTTAAGGAATTTAGGCATATCGAGGAATGTGTATACAATAACTATTTCATGGTATAATGTGTAATTGTTAGAGACTAGAGATGATCGCACATCGGATGAACTGAACCCCTTTTATGAACAATTAACTTTTGCACTTATATTTGGGTAGAGTTTATGGGGTTAACGAAGTGTTTAAATGCTTCATGTTCAGTCACGTAAATTACACAAACATTAAAACAAGTGAGCTACAACCAACGAGGGGATGAGAGAAATTAAAATGTCTTGAAGGCAGGTTACAAGTGTAAAATTCTAAATTTCATAATATATAAATTAATTTAAAACGGAAAAAAAAAATTATGGAGGTTTCAAAACTTGTAAGTACACATTTGATACATCATCACTCATGAATACTACATCCCAAATTCTCATAATCAACGACTGCAACCTATGAAGTACAACTATAGTGTAAGAACTAATAGACAAGGCAAAGACCATGCACACGCATATGAATATCGTCATGTAAAATTATTTCATAGACCCAAATTTAATTTACTATAATAATCTCAATTAGTATTGTTTTGTAAAATATTTCTAAACATTTTAGATAAATATTTTGAAAGTCAAGGTTGATAAATTGTCTAATAAATATTTAAAATTTATGGAGTGTGTGGATATATAATATAAAAAGACATAATTGGGCCGTTAAAATAATGATCATAATTTGAGAATTGTAAGTATTGCAGTGAAAAAGTTTATCCAGGTAGAAATAGTTTCATAAATGAATGATAGTTTCTTTCTTTTTTTTTTCTTTTTTTTTTTGTGAAAGAAAGTTTTTTTGTTTTTTTTTTATAAATGAATGATAGTAGTTAAATTTTTTATAGATTATAATTGGGCATTAAAATCGATGATGCAACACAGTTATGGTGGTTCAATTTGTGATTTTTCAATTTAAGGTGATCACTATTAGTGCTTCAAGATGAGTAAAAATGTTTTACATATTGTAAACTCGACATTCGAACCGATAACTATAAGACATTGTTAACCTGACAAAACGACATACATTGTTGGTATGACAAGATGTCTTCGTAGATAGACTTTATTTATGATTTCAAAGATGACAAAACATCCTCCAATAGTACATCTTAGCATATACCATTTACACTGAGTAAGCATTATTGAAGTTCATCTTTGAGTTTAGTAATACAATTGAAAATACATTTTGAACATATAGGATTGACCACGTGAACTTTAATTTATGACATTGACCATGCAAATTGAATTTCATTTGACTATTGTAAGTAAGGCTTTAATCCTGAGTAAACGATGGATTTCGATTACTGACTTGAAGTTCTTTGTAGTATCCATAGGTGGAATCAAATTATTGATCAATAACTCGATGTCTTTAAAATTAAATTGAAATAATGGAGAACATATGATTGTAACACAGAACCAATTTCTTGTTTAAAACGTATGATCATGACCTCAATAGATTTTCTAGTAGACAATTAAATTTGAGCTCTATAATTTGGCATTGATTGTTGAATAATATTGTAATGTAATAATATGGAACTATCAAATTGGAGATGGGACTCGAGGAATTACATACCTTTGGAAAGGGCGTTTTGATCATTTTTATCTTGTTACGAATTTAAAATGATCAACGAGGTAATACATAAAAATGATTAGTCAGATGATAAATATTGATTATTCAGTTTCGAAAGTCTTAGTGGAATAGAGCGAGAATAATAAATTATACTGACCGATAAGGATGTTAACCGAATCGAAATTAATTTATTGGAGCTTAGTCAAATTGTGTTTGATCAAGTCCCAACCTAGCCATCACGTGTGCCGAATGCGTGGAGAAGGCGTGTGTTCTTTAGTAATATGGAAAGACAATAATCTGGAAAAAGAAAATGAATTGTTCATTCTGTGCTGATGAAAATTAGGGATGGCAAAAATACCCACCCCGCCCCCATTGGAGCTAAAAAACCCGCCCCGACGGGTTGGCGGGGCGGGGCAAAAACTGTTGCCCCGTCTCGGGGCTCGGCGGATATGCCCCGCCCCGGACCCGGCCCGTTAAGCAAAAAAAAAAAAAATTCATTTGAAATAACAAATTCACAACAAAACCTAAACATCCCTAAATTTCAATTTTCACATCTCCATTGACTCTCCACTCTCCAGGCAACGCCTCAGCCGATCAGCACATAGCACAGTCGCACTCCGGCACCACAGGCAGCAGCTCCACCCAGCTCCCAGTTCCAGGCAGCAACTCCACCCAGCGCCGCAGCCCGCAGCCGAGCAGCCCAGAGCACAGTCGCACTCCGACACTCGCAGGTTTGGTTGAGTAATTATGTAATTATTAACTTTCTTCCTTTTCTTCAAAGTAACTTATTTTCTTGAGTATTCTTGATGGCAGAATTTGAAAATACATCACTTGGAAATTCGATTAGATATTTCAGGTCATCATTTTTGCAGCCTCTGCTAAAATCTTGCAAGGTACATTTTGGAATCGAAAAAGTATTTGCAATTTTGGTTCAAAGCCAGATTTTGCCCAATCGAAACATTGGATGCATATTGCTGTACCTTGTCACTGATTATATGCACTAGAGTTCTATTCAAATATCACAGTTATGTGCACTCAGGCACTCATCACAACGATCCCCATATCTGAATCCATTACAACCATCCCCAAATTTCTCAAACTATATCTTTGTTATTTCCCAATTTTTCATAGGCTTGAATCCTTGGTTGTCGGCGGTCAAATGGGTGGGCGACGGTTGGGTGAAAAATGGATGGGCGACGGTTGTTTTGAATTTCATAACTATAT
>CAIGRP010019198.1:0-12483 GCA_903798385.1 Fraxinus cuspidata
ACAAATTGACTTCTCCGAAACTCCAATACCTATGAATACATTCACATGCGTAAGCATCATCGAGGCTATCTTTGAGTTTTGAGAAGCTCTAACTCACAACAAATTGCTTTCATTGGCAATAGTTCTTACATTTAGCCCACAATAAATTGTTTTTATTGACACAATTCTAGAATGAACAAAGTTGATTTTTATAACTATAATGCTCTTAATTATGTTTATTACATAGTGCATGTGCTAACACAAAGCAACCCTGCATCTCCCCTCTCATTTATTTTCACTAATTATTAATTATAAAAATAGTCATCTTTCAATCTCTTTCACGTGCTCTCCTTTGGCAAGAAATTAAAAAAGTAGTTTCAATAGATTCTCTCTAACTTCCTTCATCGTACATTCTCTTTGTATATTGAAATTTTTAATCTATTAATATTGTGTGGATGGTTTAAAATTTCAACGTATATTATAATGTTATAATAATTTATTTAGTTTCATATAATAAAAAGAATATAGCGAAAAATAATTGAGGATTTAAGTGCGAAAAATGAGCAAAAATTAAATATTTATTGCTACTATAATGTTGTGTAGACTAAAAATTTTGGTGGGAATATAATTACCCTATCAGTTGGTATTTCATTTTTATCTAAACTTAGGTATTATTGGGACTCATATGTAACTATCAATTAAACAATTCTAAACAAGGGTAAATATAATATAAGTTAAAATTTCATCAAAATATATAATTACATTCTGTATGCATTAATTTCATTATATTAAATATATTATTTAGTTGTCAAGATATACGTGAAATAATCAAATGAAAACAATCATATAAATAAGGTTTTTTTTTAAAACTGACTAATTCAAATGAATGAAGAAACTTAAGTTATATTTTTATAATAAAAGTTGTTAATAAAAATTAATGTACAATTAAAAAGATTAATTTAGATAATTATTGACAAATGGAAAAGAAAATATTTTTTTTAAATTTCGAATAAATTAAATTAATATTATTAATTAATTATTAACAAAACTAAAATTAAATAAGGGTGTATTGTGTATNATATAATATTAAAAAGATTAATTTACAGAATTATTGACAAATGGAATTTTTTTTTTAAATTTCGAATAAATTGAATTAATATTATTAATGAATTATTAACAAAACTAAAATTAAATAAGGGTAAATAGCTAATAGGAATTAATGTTATTAATGAATTATTGACAAAACTAAAATTAAATAAGGGTTTATTAGGTATATAGTAAAAAATATACTGGTAAATGAGGTATTCAAAAGTTTCTCCTCAATCCCCACTTTTAATATATTGTAGATTGTAGATTATTTTTTAATTAAAAAAATCCTTATTTTTGTACCTTAAGAACAATTATACCAAATTAATTGGATGGAATAATTGTTTTATTAGTGGACATTCATAGATATAAGTTACAATTTTATGAATAGTTCATTTTCTTTATTTTTTTTGTAAATGTTTTATAAAACTTTTAATAAGAATTATTTTTTATGGATTTAAAACTCTTTAAATTCCTAGTTAAAGACTCAATTTAACAACATTAATAATAATATAACTCTCCAATTTAGTATTTTACTAAAAAATGAGGTTACAAGAAAAAGAAAATCATTTTTTTAACTACACATCTTCTCAAATTCGAAATTACTCTTATTTTCTCTCAAAACAATATCTTTTATATTAAGTAAAGTTTAAAGAAATAGCAAGGGTGTGAAGGAGAAAGGTTTTTACATATTTTGTTCATTTATATTTCAAGAAATCAAGGTAGGTAGAGGTGCAAGTGGTTATTTCATTTTCAAGTTATGAATTTTCGTTAAAGTATGAATGAATTTGTGTCTTTGGGTACGGTGATTTGGCACGACTATAGTTTGAATGATCATTCTCGGGGTCTAGAATTATGATAATTATATAGAAATTGGATTTTACCTGAAATCCATCTACATACGACGGTATGAATCTATAGCTCGAATTTTCTAATTTGATAACGAAATGCACCGATGAGTACTATTAAGTTTCAAACTCATGGATTAATTCCTTCCTACATATTGATTTACTTTTCTTGGGTGTGGATGATGGTAGATGAAGATGTAACGTGTTATGGAGAAGTATGTGCCTTAATGTTTTAAACCAATTATAAAACGTTTATGTTTTTTTTTAATAATTCTATGAATATCATATGTGGAACTATTCTAATAATATTTTTATGAATAAGTTATGTTTAAAAGTAATTATGTATTATAGAAATTAACTTACAAGTTATCGTTTATCACAAAAATGCTAGCGATAAGATTTAGTGTTGCAGTTTTTATTAAAATTTCAGCTTCTGCCCTTGACTTCAAAAATTCATAACTCAATCGTTATTTGAAATTTTTGGAAGAAACAAGTGAGGTTTAATAGCCTCATGGGTTAGCTACTGCATAAACTTGAAATTATGTCAATCCATTACATGTAGAATTTTATATATCACTTTAAGTAAACAGAGCTAGTTATCTTCCAAACCGAATCGCTGCGGGTATTGGAAAATATTTTAGTACCTCATATGTTGTCAACGAAAACCGATTTTTGGATATGTCATACTATAAGAAGTTTCTTACCTCCCCTTAAAATTTCGTGAAATCTCAAGATTGATAACTATGTAAACGAATTTATTTTGACATTTGCCGCTTGAGAAGGAAAAGCAAAACATCATATTTTTATTTACTGTTTAAAGTGTTCACGTCAATAATGGGTACATGCATGGAAATCATTCTATAGACTTTTTTTTTTAAAATTGTTTCTTTTAGTATTAAATTATTATGTTTTGTAAAAACTAATATATATATATATATATATATATTCCGCGAAAAAAAATATATTTTTTAAAAACTAAATTGTTATATAAATTTTAAGTCTATGATTAAAACACATTGTTCTAGTAACATTTCGATTCTTGTGGGTCAGAGCATTACAGCAAATGTTATGTCCGATCGAGTGCAGTTTGTAATATACATTAGACTGTATATAACCTATGAATATTTTAGTTGTGACACACATTCACCCGTATTTTTAGCTAAGTGTAAACTTGTGTCAATAGTAGTTTTTGCAGGATTTTCCTCAAGTACATTATATCTGTTAAGTATACTCTCAATGTAGTGAGATTGGAAAAATATAAATTCTTCTGATGTTCTAGAGATCTTAATCCATAATATTATATCAATCACACCCAAGTCTTTCATATCAAAATATTTTGTTAAAATTCTCTAGGTGTTTAGTATTATTTCGTGACTTTTGGCAATTATCAATATGTCGTTTACATATAGACATACAATCACGTAGGCCTTTGGTGTATGCTTAATAAATGCACACTTTTCAGACTCATTTATTTTAAACCCATTAAACAATATTGTTTTGTCAAAATTTTGATTTCATTGTTTAGGAGTTTGTTTCAATCCATACAAAGACTTAACTAGTTTACAAACATTTTGCTTGTGATTAGTAGAGACAACCCCTTCGGATTATTCCATGTATATCTCCTCTTCTAACTCACAATTTAGGAATGTCATATTTACATCCATTTGATAAATCCCAAAGTTATGTAATGCTGCAATAGCAATTAACAACCTTATCGAGGTGATTTTTACGTATAGATGAATCTAGCCTTTTATTTGTTAATGGATTTATCCGATTTTAGTTTCCTTTTGAAAATCTATTTACAATCTAAAGGCTTATTCCCATGAGGTAAATCAACTAACTCTCAAGTATGGGTTTGCATTATAGAATCTATTTCGCTATTGATAGCTTCTTTCCAATGCAGTGCTTCTAGTGTAAGCATTGCTTCATCGAAAGTCTTTGGTTCATTTTCTATAATATAGGTTAGAAAATTTGGGCCAAGCGAAGTTAATATTCTAGATCTTTAACTATGCAATTGTTCTTCTTCAAGTGAAGTGTCATTTGTAGTATCATAAGTTCTTTTATTTGAACTTGCATTTTTCTTACTTTTATATAGAAAAATATGCTCAAAAAATGATACATTTCTTGAATTAATTATTATTCCTTCATGAAAATCTTGAATTTTAGATTTATATACAATGAAACGATAGTATTATTGGAGTACCCAATAAATATGCAACCAATCGTCTTAGGACTGATTTTCACTTGTTTAGGCTTAAGTATTTCCACCTTAACCAAAAACCCCATATTTTCAAGTATTGGTATGAAGGAAGGTAACATTTCCATAATTTGTATAGAGTTTCTTCCATTTTCTTAAGGGTGCTATTTGTCGATAGAATAGCTTCCCCCACAAGTTTTGAGGTAGATCTGAACTTATCAACATTGAATTCATCATCTCTTTAAAAGTTCGATTTTACGTTCGGCAACACCATTTGATTGGGGTGAGTAAGGTGTCGTTGTTTGATGAATGATTCCATTCTCGGAACAATATTATTCAGATAGTGCTTCGTATTAACCACCTTTATTACTACGAATACTTTTTATTCGTTTACCAAATTGATTTTCAACTTCCGTCTTATAATAATTAAAGGCATCTAAGACTTCGTCTTTACTTCGTAGTAGAAAGACATAATAATACTTTGTCAAATTATCAATGAAAGTTATAAAGTTATTTTAACACATACTTGACACTTATGATTATGATGAATCTTAAGCGTCAGAATTAAACTTTGATTCATAAGTTTGCGCATGGATTTGTAATTAATATGTCATAATCGACTATACCATAAACATGACAACTCAAGCATATAAATAAAATTCAAAGTTTTATTTTATAATGCTTTGTTTTGGTACAATTGTAAGAACGTTCATTTTGAATATTTTATCACATAAGTATCTTTAACCAACATACATCCCATTCTTAGTGAGTATAAATTTAACGGATACGAATACAAGTTTAAAGCCATTTTTGCAAGTAGAGACCCGGATACAGGATACAAGATTCTTGTGAATGTTTGTACATGTAGGACATTGTTGAGGACGAGTTCTTTACTGGATGTCATCTTCAAAGTAACTTTTACTTGTCCTTCAACTTTAGAACTTGCAGAATTTCTCATAAAACGTTGTTCTCCAATTAACTCTTTGTAGTTAGTGAATATAGTCTTGTCTGCACAAACTCTTGAATTGCCAATATTGTTAAATTCAGAAACAACAGCTGAAAGATTCATCTCATGTATCCCTTCTGAAATGGTGACTCTTTCAACCACATTTGTTCGTGCCTTCTTCTTAAGCTTTCGACATTCATTAGAGCTATTTTTAGATTTTCTACAATTATAATAATTGCTTTTAAAGTTCTTGGCATTCTTGGAGTTGTCTCTATTTGGTACAACACCGAAGATCTTACGTTTCTTTTTTACAACATTTGAATCAGTTTCAACAAAAATTGCTCCAAGTTGAGCAATAGGTTTTCTTTCGGTGCTTCTATTGTCTTCCTCGATCCTCAAACATACAATCAATTCTTCCAAATTCATCTCTTGTGCTAGGGATAATTCTTGAAATCTCTCCACATAGGAATGAGTTTTTCAATGATGACTGGAACTTGGAAGGACTCACTCAATTCCATCTTTTCAGCATGTATGTCATGAAATAGAACTTGAAGTTCTTGTACTTGACTTATCACGGTATTGGAGTTTACCATTTTGTAGTCCAAAAATTTGCCAACAATGAGCTTCTTTGTTTTGGCATCCCCTGTCTTGTACTTCTTTTCCAAAGAATCCTATAAATACTTGGCCAAGTCCACCGAACTACACCCGCTATAAAATGTATTGTCCAATCCATTTAGGATGTAATTTTTGCAAAAGAAATTAGAATGCTTCCATGCATCCAATGCAATAATTCACTCGCGATTATTTTCTCCCTCTTGTACAGCATGAGCTCTTTCTTTTAGGAACTTTTCTAAATTCAAAGTATTAAAATAAAACAATATTTTTGTTGCCATCTTTTAAAATTCACACCTACAAACTTTTTCGATTTTTCCCCATGTGGGATGTGAGAATTTAATATATGTATGGTCAAAGGCAGAACAACATGGTTCGTACTATTTTTTATTTGACTTGAAGTAGTCTCAACATGATTCATTTATGTTATCAATAAATGTTCAACATACAAAATAAAGAAGGGAAAAAAATAGCACATAAAGATTTATTTCAAAGATAAAGAAAGGATGTAACAATTACAAACAAACTGATATTATCTTAAGAATGTTGATCCATTAGTATATGTAAATAGTTATTTAAGACAAGGAAATTAGTTAAGTTTAATTTGTAGGAGCGTAATTAAACTTTTTAAATGGAAATGAAGAAGATAAGAAAGGAAAATAAGTGAGGAACGAAATCCGAGGTAAGTGAAAACACTTTCTCCTTAAAACAATATTGCCCATTAATGGTGCAACGGTATACGACACTTGTCTCCTAAAATATAACGAATACAACTTGTGGTAGAAGTGCTTAGAACTTAGAACGAAATACAAGTAACATCGAACTTAGAACGAAATTTTCTCTCTACATGAAAATGGTTTTAGAATGAATTTTAGAGTATTTTGCAAGAGTTTTTGATGTAATACTAAATGCAAATGATATGGATGCATAATAAACGTCAGAATGATCCTTTTTATAGAGAAATAATAGTTGTGAGTGAAGTGTCGTGCCCCAAACTCAACAACATTTGCCAAAGGTCGCAGTATTTGATGTCGCTAGCCTGTCGTTGGCATCTCGCTCAAGCGATAATGACACATGTTCATCAGAACCTCTCTAGCTCGATTGTCGCGAGACTTGAGCGATAAGCGAGCGATGGAGTTCATTTTTCATGTCAGTATATCCTCTTTTTATCCAACTTTGAACTGTAATTTCTCATTCATTCGGAATTGATTTTGATATTTCAAATATACCACGACGATCTACTCGACAAGAAGAACAAGTTAGTCTATTTATATTCATAATTTGACTATCGAATCATGTACGAATATTTGATTGAAGTTGACATAAAAATCACTTTTCATACTTAATTTTATTCTCTAAATCAAATTCTAACACTCTCAGGCAAATCAAGAGAGAATGTTTGGTAATATTTGAGGAGTCATTCTTTTAACTCAAATCCTTCTTGGTCACATCTTTCTCTTTCATGATATTGCTATGAAAAGAATCCCGAAAAGCATAGCCAGAAAGGAAATTTTACTGATCTTATCCTTCAATTCATTATTATATATATATATATATATCTTTTTCGGTAAATGAAGATTTTGTCCAATGTCACCTTAGGCATAGTTGTTCATGTCTTCCGTTGACCTCCACCATTTTCAAATGGGCGAAAGCCCAATATCATTTTCTTGAGATCTCATCCACAAATATACTGAGAGATAGTAATGAAGCAAGGATAGTGGGCGGGGTAGAAAAAAGAAGAAACTAATTCATAATACTATACATATATTGCACAATTTCTGCCTTTCTCGAACCCACTTCTTTGTCATCAGTCAAGATATATAGTGGCTAACCAGTCATCGATTACGAACTTTTATTATTTTGGTGCACACATATGGGCTTGCTGGGAAGCTCCATGCTGATCTAAGGCTTTTCAAAAACAAAGTAAACAAGCAAAATGGATTATGAATGAAGCTGAATAGGATTTCGTCTCATAATAATGGCGAAAACTAAGGGTGCGTCTTTGAAAAACCTTTTTTTCTCTTTTGTCTCCTTAATTTTTTAATTAAGAATACTAATTCATAGCATTTAGTTTATATTGATAGCTCACCACTATCGATTTTATATTCTACAAACATACGGATCTTAATAAGTAATAAAATAGACATAAGATCCTGAATAATCGTTCCCTAAAGGACTACTATCATTCGTTGGTTCAATTATTAGTAACTTCGATTCAATTTAGAATTTATAGAAAGTATTATTTTCTTTTTGTGATTTTTTAATGATGGTCTCAGTGTTGGGATATGCGAGTTCACTATAGCTATCTCCTTAACTCAATTATCAAGTTATATAATAATTAATATGTGTATTCGGTCGAATTCTTCTAAAACATTTAATTTGTTTGTCTCGAGTTCAAGTTGATTCTTACTAATTAAGCTAATTTCATATCTTTATGTGAATCTGAATAAACCTTAATTAAATGCCTTAAAGCTTTAGAATCCATGTAAAGACCATAGTAACTAGTAAATGTATATCTTTACCGACGTTTACTTCATGTTCTAAACAAATAATTCGCCTCTTGGTTTAATTATCTCTCACAAATTAATGAATTAGGGGACAATTAATCTATTAAAAATAGGAGTAAAAATAATTTACAACGTTAATTGGAGATTTAAAACATTTTAATTAAAATTAAGATGCAAAACTAAGTTACAATCATTCATCCTAAGTAGTTACTAAACTATATATCATGGGAGAAGAATAAAATAATAAAGAGTTAGATTACAATACCGAATTTTAAGATGAAAATGAAAAAAAAATGAAATTCGTCGACTTCTTTTGAAATCTTGAAAACCTAGTTTTTTTTTATTATTATTGATTTCTTGATTTTATTTCCCCTCCTTTTGGGCTCTCTATACTTTTGATCGGTATGACTTTTTGTTCCAGGATATCTCTTTAGCTTGTATAATATTTGTACAATAAAGTCAACTTGAATATAGGTGTATAAAGAAACCCTGCAAGCCTCACCTTTAATTGTTGGACTAATGCACGTGTTTGTAGAACAATAATTATGCAAAATTCTTGTTCAAATTGGTTTCCACAAAGTGTTGTAGAAAGGAAAAAAAAGAGGGAAAAAATGAAACAATTCCTCTTTTCAATTGAGCTCATTATCCCATTCAACTTTAGTCCTTCTTCTTCTAATATCTACAATTAAATATTCTTGATTCAAAAATCATTAATAATTGATTCGGTGCAAGTCCCTAAAGTTTGCAATAAACTCCAATTAAGTTTCAAATAGCTTTTTTCCCACATACATTGTATTTAAGTTGAGATTTTTTATTTTTTTTATAATTAACACAATTTAAACAAATGAAGTAGATATTCACTCAATATATATATATATAATTGAATTAGAATAGTAGCTTGAATTGTAGGTAGTGCCCTCAAACTTAAACTCTTGTTCGTTCCGAATAAGACTATCTACTAAACACACAAATTCGTATCAAGTATTGAAATCATTTGATAATTCATATAAATTCATATGTATTGGGAATTTGCGGCTCATCCACTTTACGACGTTAGTATTTGACTAACTTCATATTTTTCAAACCTTAAAATATAAAGATAATAATAATCAAAATTATTCAATATACTCTTCATTTAATAATTGCAGTTATTATTATTATTATTATTATTATTATTATTATTATATAAAATTACTATTTTGACATCTTAGAAAATATTAAAAATATGGTCAAAGTTAATTTTTTTTGTCAAACTAATGGACATATATTTCACTTATTTAAAAAATATTATTTTTACATCATTAAAACTGTGATTCAAAACCAACCAAACCACAAAAATAATGGATTTGGTTTGCTAAAGAAACTGAAAAGTTTTGTTGTGATTTAAAATTTTTACGAGCCATTTTAAATGGTTGATTTTAAAATGATTCAAAAATCATCTAAATCGAACCATGTTTAACATTTACCATATAATAAGGAAGAAGAAAGCTGCACCATACAAATGTTGGAAGGAACAAGAAAGAAGAAGAAGAAAATGTAAGAAAAAGAATTAGGGGTCCTCATTTCCAAATAAGAATATGCACAAGCCTTCATAACCTATAAATTTTAGATCCTTAAGAACCCTTGAACATGTTTTTTATGAAGAAAGTGGAAGAAAATCAGATGCACTCTTAACAAAATTTAATCTGCTAGTAATGGGAGGTTTATGTTGTTCAGAAGGTACCCCAACCTAAAATAAAGGTACCCCCACCCAGGGGCGGATCTAGAAAGGATGTTAAGTGTGGACGAAACCAAAAAACTTTAGAAAAAAAAAATCTGAAAACCTGAAAAAACCTGGACAAAAAAAACTAAAAAAATCTGAAAATTTGAAGAAAAATCAAGAAATTTGAAAATTGAGTGGGGGTTGCGGCCCCCACTGGGCCTCATGTAGGTCCACCCTTGCCCCCTACCGATTTTCAAATGAAATAATTTACGTAAAAGTTAACCTAATTTTACAACTACATGACTTAGCCTTGGCTACCCAAAACCTGTAGTGATATATTAAACTCCTATTTGGTAGGAATTAAAATCAGATTTTTAGTAAATTTTGATAAAAATAGATGAAATTGCTATTGAAAAGTTATAAATCTTGTATAATATGTGGTTAAAATTAATTGTTAACTTTGACTTACTTTAAAATTAAAATTTAAACCCTACCAAATAGGGATCAAGTATGATAAGAACGATTTATTAAGCCCTTGTTTGGCCCCCATTACATTAAAAATCCTTTTTTTCAATCAACTACACATCTTTTGATAAAATAATATTATATGTAAACCTAAAATTTCATTCTTTTTCAACAGTACATATTCCAAAAAATTACTATTTCCTTTATTAAAATGTGAAATAGTGGAGCCCAAACGGGCTGAATTATGTTATTTTGCATGAATTATTCTAGTTGTACATTGTTGTTTACATTAAAAATGGCATTCGTCCTATGTGTCAAAACCTTGCTAAGTGATGTAAAAGAATATTGGAAAAATCAAAGGCTATGATACGTTCTATGTGAAAGGATGTCAAAGTTAATGTAAAAATTAATGTATATGTAGCATGTTTGATTTTGCATATATTGGCAGTATTATCTCAGGCACAGACTAAGGGTGTGTTTGAGCCACATTATTTTGAAAGAATGTATTTTGGAATAGTAGATTGATGAAAAATGTGTGGTTAAAAAAAAAGTTATCGATGTGATGAAAAATATTATGTTATTGAAAAATGTATAGTAAAAATGAGTAAAAGAATGAGAATGAAAATTTTAATGTGACTCAAGTAAAGGTTAATGTACAAACTTGTAATGCTCGAAAGATTGAAGATTTGATGGCCACTTTCGGACAAATCATTTATTTTAATTCCTGGCCATTTATTATTTTGAGAAAAATGGTACGAAGATATAAAGAGGCGGTGGCAGCAAGTCCAATCCAACATCAAGAATCTGAATGGCATTCTACTTGTCTCCAGACAACTTTATGAAGTAAGCGGAAGGAGTGAATTATCAAATGCAAGCTGACACCATCTCCAATGAGGAACATTAAATTTGGTGTAATTTTACATCAAATTTTATTTTAAATTATTTTTACAAATTAAATTATTATAAAATTTATTAAATTAAAAATTATATGTAATAAACTAAAATATTACATTTATTAATAAATTGAGAAAAAAAGCATTAAACGTAATACCGTAATTGAAAAATTACACTAAACGCATAAGAAAAAATTAATTTATTGTTGAAATAATTATTACTTATTAACTATTATAATTAAAAATAAATATTAAATAAAAACATCCAAAAATATATTAAAATCTATTAACTCTAAAATATAAAAGAGGGATATAGATGAAATAAACATTTGTTGTAAAGTGAAAACAATGACAAATTGGCTTAGTGAAAATTCTCAAATTTGGTGAAACACTATTCACTACACCAAAAATTGCACTATATATGGAGTCTCAATGGAGAGGGTTTTACACCAAATTGGTGTTTTTTATACCAAAATTGGCCCTTCATTAGAGATGCCCTGAGGGGAGGACTACTCTACCAGCTTTTGTCTCATAACTCCCTCCTCCTTAGCCACAATGTTCTCCCACTCTTCTCTTTTTGTTTACATTTTTACAAAAAAAACATGGTCTTTTCTCAAATTCACAGCCTACACAACTAAACCAAATTTCCATAAAGCACTTTATTTAACTAGATGGAAACCATTTTACTTGAAATAAAACATCATGTAAAAGATGAAAATGAATGATACTGAATTTTGATTAATTAATTCATCAATACAACATCAAAATCAAGCATAATGTAATAACAAATATATCGAAAAATTAAACATGAAAGAAAGATAAGAAGATAAAAAACAACCCATATTAAAGAAGAACATTCAAACAAAAACAAAGCAGCAAAACCAGAGACGCGACTGAAAGGAAGACAGTGCAACAAGAAAAAAATCAAATAAAAGGTTGAGTTAACATGTAGTTTATTTTAGGGATTTTGAGGAGAAAGAGAGAGCTAGGCTCTTCGGGAACTTTTCAGAGGGATTTTATTAAAATAAACTCAATGAATGCAACATGTCTAGACAAATCGGATACGTTAATAAAATACATAATAAATGATAAAATGCATCGAACTAATACCTGTTGGGGGTTTCGAGGCCGCCAGCTATGGACCGGAGGTCCGGAAGGGATTGATTTACAAAAATAGAAAAACTAAGGACCTGTTTTCTTTACCATTTTCAAGCCGTTTTCTATTTTCGATTTTCCAAAATAACGAAA
>CAIGRP010019199.1:0-10691 GCA_903798385.1 Fraxinus cuspidata
AGCAACGGTCTGATTTCTTTTACTTGACAAAAAAAAAGGAAACAAACAAAAGCTATGTATTTCTTTTAACTAGTTCATGAGTTCTTAAACTATCAAATGTGCATGTATACTTGATCTGTACACAAGCTTTGTAGATTAAAAGTCGTAAAAGATCAAGAAAATGAATGGAAAAGCAGAAAAATCCTTGTGGAGATATATATGGTAGATCGGGAAAATGTAGAGCGGTTGGTAGATTTGCTAGGGCAGCAAAACACTTGGGGAGGTACATATGGTTGTATAACATGTACTTCTATGAGTAGGTACTCCTTGCTAATTGAATTTAAATTATATCCCAGACCAGATATCACAAGGCAAACTGTGAGTTTATACAATAACTATGTCATTTTTTGATTTCTACTGGAGATGATTGATCACCAGTCTCATGATTTCTTCGTGAGAAGATTAAATGAATTAGATGGGGTTTTGTTTTTTTTTTTTTTTTTATTCGTGAGAAGATTAAATGAATTAGATGGGGTTTTTTTTTTTTTTTTTTTTTTTTCATTTCTATAAAATCATGAATTATATAACTTGACCATTGATATACTATCACAACATAATCACTTATTTGATTAATCATATTAGTGCAAGAAACTGATAGCATTCATCATGCTTAATTTTGAAACATGGCATTTCTGCTTCCAAGATTTTAACTGTTTCTATCAAAATGTTAGGATGGTCGAGGACATGGGGCGAAGAACACTTTGGAAATAGGTACGTGTGCCTTTGGCAAAGAACAAGCTTCTTTCATGACTCATTACACTTGTTGTGCTTCCAAAGTTGACGACAATGCTTAATAAAAGAAAAAATATCTACTTTAGAACATGCTTTGGCTAATCTTAGAAAGTTGACATACAATAATATAAGATATTGTTGACCATATAATTGAAAGAAAGTTGCTTATTTTGAGTGAGGTAATAGTTACTTTCATAATAAGCAACATTTTTACTTAAAAGTGAGCAAAAGTAACTTATCTAAACATGTTTGGAAATAGAAAGTAACTTTTACTTTACCTGTTATAAAAGTTACGACGCTTGTAGAATTAGCTCATCGATATGGATCTTGATGAACTTTTTTTGTGTGACAGCAAAGTGCACAAGTATGGCAAAAGTACAACTGGAGAAAGCTGGGATATTGTGGTTGATGAAGAAACATATTATGAGTGAGTCACTATATCCCTGTATATCTACAATAGCTCTATCTTCTTCTTGTGTCAATCTTTGTAGATTTGTGTATAAAATTATAGGTTGCGTGTTATGTCTCTGTGTCATACTTGAAATTAATCCATTCTATTTATTAAAGGGCTGATCCCCATTATGGATGGGCCGATGTTGTTGGTGATTCAACGCAGTTGCTGTCCATCCAACCCCGGGAAAGACCTCATGGAATCTACCCTAATCTTGATTTTGGCTCTACTCCACCTACAGATGAACCACCAGATGAATCTTCCTCATCACAATGAAACTGGTTTCAAAAGTTCATGTGGTTAACATTGGCGTTCTGAAAGATTTTCGACATTATTTGATATTGCTGAACTCGCATAACAGAATGGTATCCTGTTTGTTCGTCATTATGTTCATTCTTTTGTTTTTTCTAGCATTCTAATTCGAATTGGACTACAAAGCCATTTGTTTGTCAGCATCATTGGCTGATGTTTCTGCAGTTTCCTCTTTGCTGTCTAATACCTTTGTGCAATTATGTCAGGTCTCCAACAAAATTAGATAGTGTTAAGAAAGAAAAAGAAGTTAAAATTTTGTCATTTGGACTTTGGACATTAGGGTCGACATTATATGCATTGCCCTATTTTCCACACTTCCATTTAGGCTTTTTCTGTGATCATAACTTCTGACTCAGGTTAGGAGAAGTTCAATTTTCTCCCCAAAAATAGTATCAAATGATAGCATAAATTTTTTATTTATGTTTGGAAAAATTCAATGTTGAGGAGAATGTACATATGACTTAATTCAAATTATTATGTGCCTCGTACTAGAAATTAGAAGAATATTACCACCATGTAAGGTTTTAAAAGTCTATTAGAAGAATATTACCACCATGTAAGGTTTTAAAAGTCTTTCTAAACTATTTTTGGGACAATTTATGGTTTTAAGGAATTCTATGCGATGCCCATTTTATACTCTGAAAGAATTCTTGGCTTCTGAGTCTATTAAGGGTGTGTTTGAGTTACGTTATTTTGAAAAAATGTATTTTAGAATAGTAAATTGATGGTGAATGTGTGGTTAAAAAAGAAGGAAAATTTATTGATATGATGAAAAATATTATTTATTAAAAAATGTTTGATTGAAAATGAGTAGAAAAATGATAATGAAAATTTTAATGTGGTTCATACAAGGGTTAAATATTTCATTTCCAATTAGTTATGACCATAGGGCGAGGTGAGGCCGAGGCAGTCCATTTTGTGACCGTCCCATTGAGAATTTTTGAGAGATGGATAGGATGGGATTAGAATATTTTCATTTTATTCTTCTAAGTCAGTTATTTATTTTTAAATATTAAAATACAATTACCTGCCCCAGAATTGACTAATGGGCAGGGAACTAAAGCGTCGTTTGGGATGGTGCGCGGGGAAGTGTATTTTGTAATCTCTAGTGCAAACATTCAGTTTGGTAACATTTGATGATTTTTTTAGGTAAATTTTAATTTTATCGACAGGTTTTATTTTAAATGGAATTATTTTTGAAGTTTTAATTCGTCTTAGTAGGATCATTGAACTTCGATATAATTTTAAATTTCACTATTTTGTCACGTTCTGTTACCTGTTGTCTTTTACGTGACCATGAGAGACACCCCATGACTAAATTTTCACTTAAATCAGTTATTGGCACTCTAGGAACAAAATAAATTAATCAACTTTTATCAATTTTTGAGAGCTAATGGTTGGTGAAATTTAAAACTAGATTGAAGTTCTATGGTCTAACTAAAATTTAAAGTTTAGTGACTATTTTGGTAACAATTGGTGAGAGGTAAAATTAGCGGGTTAATTTCAATGGACTCGATGAAGTAAGAGCTTCTCCAATGCATTTTGAATTGTTATCTAGATAGCATAAAAAGGAATTTGAACAATGTTATTATCACCACTATTTATCCATAAGCATTTATATGGCATTTAGAAAGATAAGCATTTATATGGTATTTAGAAAGAAAGGATTTTTTTAAGATGACAAATCAAATAAATGTCACATAATTAATAATTGGTAAGTAACGCTTATCAACAGTAATAATTGCTCCCAATCTACGTAACAACGATGCCTAATTAAAAGATGTTAACTTCAAATTCATCTTGAATGAACTTGGTTTATAATTCAAAATTAATTTATATTAGGAAAAAGAAAATACAATTAACATGTGAGAGAGAAAATAAGAAACGAGAAAGAGGAGTGTAAAACTATTTTGATTCTTCCATCTAATATGTTATGATTTAAACGAGTAGTTTAATATAACAATATGAAAAATAGAACAAACAAGAATACAAGATTTACGTGATAAAATTATACTACGGGTAGAAAAGGAGTTCATTAATATCAATGATGGATGATTACAAATTTTTGTGTAGAATGTATGGATTTATTTTTCAAAAGGTTTACTCATATTTATAATGCAAGAAGAACATAAAATGTAGTAGAGTTCGACTATAATTAAGTCTATACAATAATAGTGTGTGTGGAATAAAATAGAATACAAAAACCTGCCTAAAATCACAAACAATTATTCCTCAAATAAGACTGACTCTCGAGCGGCGGTCTAGAGGTTATCGAGAGGTGGCCGATGTTAAGCAGGTGTTGAAACTCCTGCTTTGAGCACTCAAACGGGGATCAAAGTGCGTAGCGGGCGTATGTTCGTCATTTCCTTCTCATTTGATGATTTCTTCTTCTCTTATTACAATTTGAACTCCTTCATAACTTTTTCAAGTTCAAAACAAATTCCAAACCTCCAATTGTACTCCTAAATTGAATTCCAACCAGGATTCATGAATAGACTTCATCTAGAAATCCCAAGTCGACTTCAAATAAAGTTTCAAATAGTTTTTAAAATAGAATTCAAGTCACATCCTAATTCTAATAAACTCCACCTTGACATGAATTCAACTGCAAAAAATAAAACTCAACTCTTCAACCAAAAAATTCTCCACAAAAAATCCTCAAAAAATAAAAAAATAAAAAAAAAATTCTCAATTTCTTTCACAAAACCCAACTAGGGTAAACTCAATAACTGGAAATCAATTGAATCCAAACACTGATCCGTTGGATTAGTGTTGAAACTCCTATTTTGAGCACTCAAATGGGGATCAAAGCTCGTAGCGGGCATTGGTTCTTCGTTTCCTTCTCATTAGTTGATTTCTTCTTCTCTAATTGTAACTTGGACTCCTTCATAACCTTTTCAAATCCAAAACAAATTTCAAACCCCGAATTGAACTCCTAAATTGAATTCCAACCAGAATTCACACATAGACTTCATCTATCCCAAGTCGACTTCAAATAAAATTCCAAATAGTCTTTCAGATAGGATTCAAATCATATCCTAATTCTAATAAATTCCACATTGACATGAATTCCACTTCAATAAACAAAATTTTTAAAATTATCCACTTGGAGACAAATTCCACTGCAAAAAAATAAAACTCAACTTCTCAACCAAAATATTCTCCACAAAAAATCCTCAATAAAAAAAAATCCTCCATCTCTTCCACAAAACCCAACAAGGGCAAAATCAATTGAATCAAACACTACTCCGCAAGATTACCTTAGACGCCAAAGTTGCTCGAATTATCCCCACGAGTAACAAAATCACAAATAATTCAATAATTATCAAACAGGATAGAAACATACCACGTAACAGAGTCAACATAAAATGCTTCCGGAGAAGGTCCTTTACTAGACTTAACAACTTCGACTACACTTAAAGCGTTAGCAACTAAATCAGCTTTATCATACGTTTGTGGAGGCCTAATATTTCGTTTAGATCTGTCTCTAGTAATTGAATACGATGGCACCGCTGGTAATGGTGGCAAAACGACATTACTCATAACTTCTGAATTTGACTGAGATGTATTCTTTAATAGGACTCCAAACTAAATTCCAACGGTACATTACCAAACACAAAATCCACTTCGAGTCCCTAATTTCCTCTGATTAATATCCAAAGACTCTTTAGAACCAAACAAGACATATAATTGGTACCTTCATTATCATTTCAAAACAACACAACACGAGCACATCTATTAACCTTTAGGACTCCACTTGTGCAAGTATACTTATATCCTTTTGAATCAAGAGTATTAAAAGAAATAAGATTTATCTTCAAATTTTGAACATATCTCACATTATCAAGTGTTCTGATAATCACATTAAATATCTTAATTCTGACCCTTGCAATACTAGCTATCATACAATGTAAATTATTTCTCGTTATCACAAAACCTTTGAAAAATGTTCATATGTTGAAAACAAATTCCGATTAGGACACAAAACCTTTTCATTTAGAGCAACTGATTTTTCTTTATTCTGCAACTTATAGCAAAGGTGCCCAGTCATTTCTAATAACTAAAGACTTTATTACTGTAATTAGATTTTAATATGCCCCTCACATAATCACCATCAACTACCAGAACATCTCCATGAATCTCGGATCCAACAAGATGATTTATCTTCTTCTTTAAAAGAACAGAGTATCACAAACTTTTTCAATAGTGAGAGTATCATGACTGTATAAGATCATGTCTCTAAATGACATGTATGAAGCGGGCAGGGAATGCAATAATATCAACCCTAAATATTTTCATCATATTTGACCTTTAAGATCTCCAAATCAATTACAATTTCCTTAAAAATAGTTAGGTGATCTTTCATTGATGTACATTTTGTCATACGATGAGAAAAAAGATATTGCTTCAAGTGCAATTTGTTGGTTAGAACTTTTCGTCGTGCATAATTACACTACTTTAAAACATAACGCAACTGCAGTTTTCTCATTCAAAATGTCCTAAAGAATATTATTCGAGAGATGAAGATGTGTTTGTGATAGGGCCTTTCGATCTTTATGTTGTTTCTTTTCCATAGTCCAAGTTGATGGCATCTTGTCAAATTTCAACAACTCATCATCCAAATCCATCTAAGTGAGCACTTCTCGTATCTCTATTCTGCCAACGCGAAAATCTAGTATTGAGATCCAACAGCAGGATATCATACTTTGTAGTTGCAATCACAAAAAGCAAACCTTGAACTGAGTCGATCGAACCTTGCACAGATACCACTTATTATGATTTAAATGATTATAATAATATGGCAATATGAAAATAGATCAAATAAGATTACAAGAATTATGTGGTAAAATTATACCACGGGTATCAGATGATAATTTTATTAATATCAATTGTCGCGGAAGCTTGTTCCAAACATCATCAAGTCAATGATTTTCAAACTCAGTTTCACGTTACCTCTTTCTACCAAACAACCAATCCAAACAGCTCTAACCCACAATCAATATATTTGCCTCGATTGCTCCTCAATCTCACCCAAAACGAACAAGATAACGATGATAATTTGTAGCCACAAATGCATGAGAATAAACAATGAAGTAACACGAGATGGAAACCAAAAATAAATAAATAAATAAATAGTCACTTGATTTTTCTTCACTATTGCAGCCACATTTTTTCTTCTCCAAAGGGTCAAGTTTTTTCTTACTTTTTCTTACACAAATCACACACTTAACGACTAGGGAAAAGACAATATACATATATGCTAGGTTAAACTTTAGTTGGACCAATAAATGGTTAAATGAGCCAGAATTCAAAGTCATCCAAAAGTAATATATATGGACCATGAACAATTTTAATTTTTTAAACTACTTCCAATGGTCCACGTTGTTTTTAGGTCGAACCTTTGGACTTGGTTGTTGGTAAAAAAATAATAATTCATCAGCCAATGACTATGAAATTCAATCCAACATTTACATCATATCTCGAGATTCATTGAAAATTAAAACCCAACAAATCTCCACCTTGATACCAATCAACCTGTAAGAAAACAAAATACAAAGTCGATGCTTTCATAATCAAGGCAACCAATAAATTTGGAACCACAAATGTTACCTCATATTTCGGACCTGAAACACATGTACATGCTCCATGTGCTCATCAGGGCTAAGGTCAAATAACACTCAAGTGGAAGCGGATAATAACGGTTAGTAGTCAAGAGCAAATAATTATGCGATGAAAATATAACATAGGATAACCCCTAGATCTTTTAAAAATACGTTCACGAGAACAATAGATTAACACCACGTTAATCAAATACACGACCAACACATATGCAATAAATGCTTAAACGACCCCACAAAAAGTTCTCACCATACTTATTCTATTCCATTTCGTATTGCTCACACCTCGAGAACACATGTCTCCTTTCATCGCCCACTATGTTCATTAGACTGATCACTCAACTCATGTCTAATTGGTAAACTTCTATAAATCCTAAGTCCTCGGATAATCCTCTAGCACCATATCCAATATAATAATCAATGCAACACGAATGTATGTCAATAAAAAAAAAATTAAATTCTCACTCAATGTAGTCTCACACGGTGACTAAATAACAATTAAGGCACAAAATTACCAACTTGCAAGTAAATTGAGCACTTCAAACAGAGCAAATAATTCCTAAATTTCTAGTATAAGCAATGGTTAACCCACACAGTAACCCCAAACCTAAAGTTACCCAACAAAATGACATGCTAATGTTGAAATTTAAATTAGGATAAACCAATATACAAAAGCGAACCAATATGAATATGTAAATAATCAATTTAGGACCACCACTATTCGCCCTAAAGTCTACATCAATTGCAGAAGTCAATTAATCACGATCGAATCTTGAACGCGCGAAGAACAAATCTGTCCAGATTCTAGTGTATAACCTGAAACAGAAAACTAACACTACCAAAATGTTAGGGACAAAATGCCTAAAGACATCGTCGCCGAAAACCTCCGAACGTGCCCTCACGCCCCGCAAGAGTTCTCTGCATGTGGTCATATGGCCGGCCACTTGTTGCGCCTCCACATGCATGTCGCGATGGTGGTCTTCGTTTCACCAAACTCTTTCTTGTTTAGTCAAAAATCATGAAAATAGCCTCAATTTTGGGCAGTTTTCTATACATTTTTGCGATTTGCTTTATGTTTTGTTTCGGCAGGTTTTCTATGTGGCTTTTGGTCATTTTTTGAGCCAAATCTACCACCTTGAAGCTCTGATTATAATTATCATGAAAGCTTGCTCAAAGGATAGTTAAATCGGTTATTTTTGAGGCTAAGTTTCATGTTACCTTTATCTATCAAATAACCAATCCAAACGACTCCAACTCATAACCACTATATTCGTCTCGACTGCTCCTCAATCTCACCCACAAATGACAAGAAAATGGTGATGATTTGTAGCCACAAAGGTACGAGAAAAAAAATGAAGAAACACAAGATGGAAACCAAAATAAAAGATGAAGTTGTCGGATTTTTCTTCACTATTACATCCACCTTTTTTCTTCTCCAAAGGGTTACGCTTTTCTCACTTTTTCATACACAAATCACATACTAAACGACTTGGGCAAAGACAACATATATATAGGCTAGATTAGACTTTAATTGGACCAATAAAGGGTTAAATATGTCAAAATTCAAAGTCATCCAGAGGTAATATATATCGACCATGAACAACATTAATTCTTTAAACTACTTCCAAAGGCCCTGTTGTTTTTCGGGTCGAGCCTTTGGACTTGGTTGTTGGTAACAATTTAATTCATCGACGATGCCTATGAAATTCAATTCAACATTTACATTATAGCCCAAAATTCATTGAGTATCAAAACCCAACATCACTAATGAAGGATTACAAATTATTGTATAAATTATAATGATTAATTTTTCTAGAGATTTACTCCTCATATTTATGGTGCAAGAGTCTAAGATGTGATAGAGTTCGATTATTATTAAGTTTATACAATAATAGAGTGTTTGAGATAAAATATGATACAAAAACCAACCTAAATTGCGACAATTATTTCCCATATAAGATTATCCCTAGTGGCGGTTTAGAGGCTATCGAGCGGTGACATGCCGATCGAGTGGCCACGGGCAGTAAGCAAGAGTCGAAACTCCTGTTTTGAGTGTTCAAGCGGGATTAAGGCATGTAGCGAGCGCCGATTTGTCGTTTCTTTCTCATTGTATGATTTCTTCTTCACTCATTGCAACTTGGACTCCTTCAAGTCCAAAACAAATTTCAAAATCCCAAATTGAATTTCAACTAAAATTCCCAAATTGACATCATCTTGAATTCCCATGTTGACTCAAATAGAATTTTAAATAAAATTCGAATCACACCTTAATTTTAACATAATAGTATCACTACGTTAGACAGACCTATTTGCAATGCTTTGATAATTTTTTATACAAATCATGTTAACATTAAGTATGCTTTAATATTGTTAAAACGGACAAAAAGAAAAAAAATATAATGATACAACAATTTATAAACCAAAAATTTTTGTTTGCATTTAAGTTTTTCTGATATATTACAAATCTCAATTAAGTGTCCTTATGTGATTAGAAATTTTTAAATAAAAAATATAAATCTTATTCAACATGAAAAATTAATAATTTTACGGCTAGACCGATGAGTAACACTAAATTACATAACTTTATCATTCACCGTAACTAGTTTTGCAAAATTTAGTGAATGAACAGAGAAAACGTATTATTTTCAACATTTTCGAAAAAAATAAGGGTAAATAAATTCACACCACAATTTTTGTTAACAACACCACATTTTAGTTGCAATGAATATCCCTCAATTTGTCTTATTTTTACACTTATGCTATCAACCTTTTTCTTTTTTTTTTTTAATCATCAATCCTCTATTAATTTTCATATCTTGTCTATAGAGACAATTTTGCTCCAAAATGTTTATTATGAGGGCCAAAAAGATATATTTATCTCTCGTATTTTTAAATAACCGAAATAAATAGTTAATACAAAAGTTAAACAAAATATTTGATTTAAAATCATGACTAGAGAGAAAATATGTAAATTAATTGAAAGTTAAGAATGAAAATGCAATGAGAAAAAAGTTGAAAACATAAAAGCAATAGAGAGCAAATATTGAAAACATTTCTTATAATTAAAATATGGTGCAGATAGCAAAATTGTTATGTCAGTATAAGTACCCAAAAAATTAATGAAGGTTGGAGGAAGCGTTAATTATTTTTTTAGAGTATGTAAGACCCGCTTGACATGACTTCTGAAAAATCAAAGTGAATTTTGATATTCAAAAGCTATTTTTGGATCTATTTGACTAAATTTACGAAAGTGCTTTGATAATTAAAAGAGTTTTTGGAGAAATCTGATTCAATGTGACTTTCTCTGAAACTATATGAAGTACTTTTAAAATTTAATTTTCAAACAAGAATTAAGGAAGTTTTCGCCAAAAACTCTTCTACAAGAAGTAAAAGTAGATAAAAAACTACAAGAAGTAAAAGTAGATAAAAAACTATGTCAAACGTATCCGTACTCAATCAAGATTGAGAATTCTATTACTTTACTTTAATTTAATTTTTTAAATATTTTTGGTACAGTGAGATATAACTAACTTATCTGG
>CAIGRP010019218.1:0-31073 GCA_903798385.1 Fraxinus cuspidata
GCATTTATATCTTGTGTATTAAATATTTTTGAGACTAATTGTCGAAAAAGTTTCAAAAATCAATTTACCCCATATTGGTTAGTTATTCTTGAGTTATCAGAGATTACCAAATCATATTATTTAAATTGAATTTTATAGGAGATACGTTGCATTTTATTTCAAAAGAACACAACGCATTTCGAAGAGATTGAGGAAACACAACTATTTGGAGTTTATTGAGCATTCTAAAACTAATTCTAGAAGAAGAAGAAGAATGATATATATTTTCTTGAATAATATAACATGATATTTAAGAAGAAAAATTAAATGATTGAACATATATTTAACATCACCAAAACATTGGATACATTCTACAACAACCATTTATATTTTTTGGTAAAATCAAGTGATTTGGTAATGTCAAGTATCCGTTATGTCATTTCCATGTAGACACTTCGTTTGAGTTCAAGAATCGTTTGTTTAACTCTAAATAGATAGCAAACATTTCATACTCATTCGCTCATTCGATTTTCACAAACCATTGCACCAACACCATTAGGAAAATTATGCCCACTACCTTGGAAAAAAAATTATTAGATTAATACCCTTAAAACTAATTAGAATTGTAAATTCATGTATTAATTATGCTCAAAACCCCTGTTTTTTTGAGTTTTTGTCAATTTTTTTTTTAATTTATGTCACTTTTCGTTAAATAGTCTTTTTTTTTTTTCTCTTTTTACAATATTGAGAGTTAATCATACCACATGAATATTTGTTTAAAACGATATGATATGTTACTTTTTTTATGAAACAGTTATATAATATTTTTTAAGAGTGATACACACTTCTTAAACTAAAAGTGACACACACTTTTGAGTTTCATAAAATTGTTGCCAAATTTAGTTTACTTGTAAATATTAGGATAAACCGGTTATTTTAATTGGAAAGTGCATATAAATGACAACAATGATAATTTAATCTCCTTTTAACAGTATCAAATCTTAGCTTTTTTAAAAAAGTGACACATATGACATTTTCGCTTTAACAAAGATTGTTATATGTGAAATCTATTAAGACAACAATTTCTATTATTTTGTCACTTTATATGTATTATCTTGTTTCTATTTGTCTCCATAACAAATTGAGACATTAATTTATATATTTCTGCAAAAAATAAATTACAGATGAAAGTGAGTTCTTCTAAAAAAGTGACATGGTATGTCACTTTTAATTTACAGCAAATTAACACATATGCAAAAATACAAATGAAGTATTACGTCATATCACTTTTCAATGTAAAACAAAGTTTGAATTCATATATATACCCAAAATTTCTCAAACACACATTTATTCATTTCTTTAATTGATCCTAAAGAATTCAAATGAAATAGAATTTGACCTTTTAGAAAAAAGTGATAGAGAATTTCACTTTTAAATTTTAACATCTTAATTCATATGCAAAAATACAAATAAAGTGTTTCATCATGTCACTTCTTAATGTAAAGCAATGTTTGAATTCATATTTATAATTAATTTTTTACACACAAACATGAATGCATTATTTTATTGCTCCAAAGGAATTCAAATGAGATAAATTGCGACCTTTTAAAAAAAATGATAGAAAATGTTACTTTTCTCATTCTCCTTTTTACTAATACCTTGCACGCATTATTTGAATTGATCCAGATTTGATTTTTCATATATACTAATTCAATACAATTCATTGCATCATGTCATTTTTAATGTAAAACAAGGTTTGAATTCATATTCATATTTAAATTTTCAAAAACACACATTTATGCATCTATTTAGTTGCTTCAAATGAATTCAAATAAGAGAGACTGTCACCTTTCAAATAAAAGTGACACATAATGTCACTTTTCTTTTTCTCATTTTCACAAATACATTAAATGCATCACTTGAATTGATTCAAAGTTCGATTTTTATAGGGTTATGCCATTTTGATAGAAAGTGGTTGACAGATGGAGTGACATAATGTGAGTAAAAAGTTTCATCAATCATTGAACTTTGAGTTTTGTCACGTTATGGTCACTGAACTTTGATATGAATCTAATTGGTCACTGAACTTAGATGAATTTCGCTCCATCTATCACTACACAAACATCCTTTTGAAGGGCTTGTGAGGTGGCTAGACGAAATCCACCGTGGCAACTGATAGCATTATCTTCTTGCCACGTGAAGAGTCGTTTGTGGAGAAACATGATTTCGGCTGTTTGTAAATCAAAAATTCACCTTTCCTTTCGATCCCCAATTCACTCCAACTCTGAATCGATGCCCTAAAAGAACCCTAGAAATCGATATGCACAAATCCAAATTCTATTGAAGGCTGGAAAGAACACAAGTGTCCACCTAATTCGATTTGTTTAGAAGCCCAACCAATTTCCCGCATGGTGAAGGTAATTCCAAGTTTCCATAGTGAAGGTAATTCCAAGTTTACACGGCTGTAAAATATTCTCCTATGTTGCATTTATTTGTCTCAATAAGGTTGGAAGGAAATGCTGACATGTTTTAACTGCGCTTTTGATTTTTTTTTTTTTTTTCTTTGATATCAAATTTTGGAGTGATTTTGCAAATCTAATGATTTTCATTCAATGTATTTTTTTGTCATTTCTTCTTATCTTTGACTTGTAAATTGAGGTGCAAGCTATTTGATTGACATTTTAGTACAAGATGAATTCACATCAATCAGTTATTTAATTTCGGCTTTATTCTTGTCTATGTTCAGAGTCGAATTTGACATTATGCATTACATTACATCCCATTGTTNTTATCTTTGACTTGTAAATTGAGGTGCAAGCTATTTGATTGACATTTTAGTACAAGATGAATTCACATCAATCAGTTATTTAATTTCGGCTTTATTCTTGTCTATGTTCAGAGTCGAATTTGACATTATGCATTACATTACATCCCATTGTTTATTTTTTTGTTTTCTTCTTCACTTTTGTTAAACTGAAATTGTAATTTGGCATTTTTTGGCATCAAATATATTGGTAGCATTCATTTCTTCTACCATTAAATAACCAAAATGATTGAAATATTTCTTGAGTCGAGAAACATGAGAAGAATGGTACATGTTAGTTTCTAATGAATATGCATGAAAATTGGATCAGTTTTTAGAAGAACGGTACATGTTAGAACCGGGGGTATTAAAATAGGGAAGCTTTATTACAAAGAATGGATCAGTTTTTAGAAGAAATGGAACAGATTTATCAATAACAAGAATATTAAGTTGTGATGGAGCAAAATTGGAATTGGAATTTGGCTTGTTTTAATTTGCAAATTAATTAAAAGGTAGATGAAATGTGTTATGAATTCTTGGAACTTTATTCGCTAACTTATTTGGAGTTTGATTATTACAGTGTACACTTTTCCCATATTTGAAGCACTCTGGTAGGCAAGAACAGGGACTTCTGCCAAAGTTGTAGGAAGTTCGGGCACTTCTTGTCAGACTGCCCAATAAAGAAGTGATGCCCGAAATGTGGCCAGGGCTTCAAGAAATATATGGAGGTAGAGAAAAATACTTCAAACATAGAGAGGTTGTTCTTTCGTTGTACTAAAGAAAGATATCGAGATATCCATCAACATAACCTGTTGTGTATGTTCACTATGTGTTCGAGTTAAAGTCTTTTATTTTATTTGTTGGACTCCATGTTTACATAATTGGTACTGAACTTGTCGTAAATTATTTATGTTGTAAGACTTTTGTGGTATTTTTATTTTTAACGATATGCCGTGAACTTGATGATGGGCCTGATCATAGCCTGTTTGTGTGTGTTTATCTAGCAACCATGGGGATAGGCATGAAATGCATGGGTTGTTCTTCATTTGGGTTTTGGGTTGACGACGATCCTTACCTCTTGTCAACAAATTGAAAACAATCTTTTGCATCTTACTTTCCCATAAAACCCCCAACAATCTTGCAATCAAGTCACGGATTCAATCAGCATTGTACCGATTGTTTTTTGAAATTATGTATATAAATCAAATAAAGGGTATGCTTTACCTCTGTCTGCTACCTCCATGTGTGCGAATCGACACCCCCTTAATATTTACAGTTATGCACGGGTTGGGAATCAGCTGGAAGAGGATCAATTTCTGCAATCGCGATGAGGGTTGGGAAATTAGGGTTCATTCTTCACTTATGCGATTTGGTTTTGGGGGATTATGTTTGTTCAATAGAAGGTGTTCTTCTCATTTTACAGAGATGAAATCGTGTTTTACAGAAAAATGATTTTTCATATGGCAAGAGAAGACGTTGTCTGTGGTCAAGGCGGATTTTGTCTATCCACCTCAGATGGCCTTTAGACGGGTGTCTTTGGAGTGATGAATTGAACAAAATTTGTGAAAGTTTAGTGACTAGTTAGATGTATATCAAAGTTCAGTGACCATAACATGATAGTGTACAACGTTGAGTGACTGAAGAAACTTTTTACTCGACATAATGTTAGCTGTCAAGATGTGATTAGATGAAAAAGTTGACCATATTCAAAATAATCAAATGATGAAATACCATGTGATATTATGTCTATCATTATATCAAAAATTATGTTACTGTAGCATGATTCTTTTATATATATATATTAATTCAATCCAATTCATAAAAATCTAAATTTTAATATATATTAACTCAACTATTAATATAAAGATGGAATATCATATGTAGTTGAACAAAAAAAACCTCAACAATATCAAAATCAAACAAAATGTAAACTAATTGTATAAAAAAAAAAAACATACAAACATGTAGATTTTGGTTGATTATTTGCAGATCTGAGATAGAAAACTTTAAAGAAAATGTAGTTGAAGCAACCTTTAATTTTGTTTGGACTTGATTTGTACAAGATTCTCTCTTATAATTTCGCATCAACTTTTTGTTTCAGTTTAGCACAGTATAATATATGGTGTATATAAGTATATTGATTGAAATTAGAGTATTTGCTCTTTTAATCCATATTTATCATAATTTTTCAAAATGACCCCAAAAATGAGAGAGTTCGTGCAAGTACCCTACGTTTTTGCTTTGAAAAGAAAGACCAAAATCCCTCTTGATCCAGTGAAGGCCCAAATTCAGTTTTGTTGCCTCGAATTAGTCCTATATTTCCGATTCGGGTTAATTTCACTGGTGGCCACCCAACTTTATAGTTGGTGTCACCATGACTACCGAACTTAATTTTGCTTCACCATGATCACTGAACTTTATACTTAATGTCATCATGGCCACCCAATTTAATTTTATTTCACTAAAACCATTCAATTGCATATAACATTTCAATATGGCACCCAATTTCATATAATATTTCTCGGCCAAACAGGCCGTCTCTTTCAAGGGCATTACAGACGGCATCGTTTACCCAACATTTCTCGAGGAGAAATGCAACCTGTAAGTCTTCTAATTACTTTCCAATTATGTTTAATCTTTTACTGTTAAGTTTGATTTGTGATTCTGTTATTGGCAATATTTGAAATCTTAGCTCTTAATAGCTACAAAAGAATCTCATATTCTTCTCCGAATATTAAATGGCAGCTTCCAAACCCTCGACTTGTTAAAAGATCAGGTTTCGCATATTTTTACCGATTTTTCTACTCGAAATCCAACCTCAACTTAATTAACCCAATGTAAGTAATTATCTTTTTATTTTATTCAAAAATTTAGAAATTTTATTTTTTAGTCAGTTTATTGAGTGTGTGGAAATAGGAGTGTAAATGCCGACCAAAATGAGCTAGGGGAAAAGAGTGGTCGTCAGAAAAGAAGGAATTCTCGGATGGGAAATAGGAGTCTGGCGGTGCAGTTTTTAATGCATTGGATGCAATGTTAAAGTCCAGTTTGAATCGTTTAAAAGACATGAGGTTGGTTTGGTAATTAATTGCTTGCTATCTTACTGATTTATTTATTTTTTGTTTCATATTATTTTGTCAGCCTGTTCTTCTCCAGTTTTTCGTGATATTTGTTAGAGAAATATTTGTTTCTGGTGAAAATAAGACTGCATAATACAAAAATTGCATTGCTCGTGAATCAGGATTATTGAATATTTGATTAGGTGTAGTTTTAGCATTTATAATCTAATGGAATTTTTGTTTTCAGATTTTAAATATGTGTTTTAAGTGCACGACGTAATTTCTAAGAATGCAGAAACTTATATCTTATACCAATGGCAAAAGCAAAGGGGGGGGTGGGAGTGGTCAGCTTTCAACTTCAATAATTCTTTATATTGTAGAGACTTTCAACTTTTTGTAATGTCATTGTGAAACATTGTATGAAACATGATCAGAAAGGAAACAATACTGATGAGAAGAGAATGACATGACTGAAAAATGTGTTGAATAATATATTTTATTGTTCTCAGACAACCCAGGTCCTTCTCAGGGAGTGAAGAATGAGTGGGTGCAGCATCTTATAGCCTACCTTCATCAAGATTATATCTGTGTGGACATGTGTTAGTAACACTCATTTTCTGCAGCTCTAGCTTTTCCCTTGAATAATTGACTCAATCACTTCAATCCGGACCACCTTCAACTATCCATCTTAGTTTGTGAGTACGAAATTGATGATTAAAAATGTTTTTTAATTCATTTATCTATATACAGGTTTTTTCCTTTTGTTTCTTTTTATTGATAAAATAATTTGGTTTTTTTTTTTTTTTTTCCTGTGAGGGAATTAGTCAGAGGATAGCGGGCTTGTGATAGTATATGGGGCATTGTAATAGAGGATCATATGAAACTTAATGTCGGTGACAAATTTTATGAGTAAGATCGTAATATTTAGTTATCAATACGTATGATTTTAAAATGATTTCTGGAAGAAAGCATATCTTGGGGCCATAGCGGCACCATACCTGAAACAAATTATTGTAAAGATGTAACCGTGATAAGAGCTTTGTGTCTTTGCAAGGAAAAATAGGTGCAGCATTCCATCTTTGGAATAAGATGGTTCAGAAATGTGCGATTCCTGATATTCTCACTCACAATTACCTTATGAATGCACTTTGCAGAAGCGATGATCTGGGAAAGGCAGAGTGGCTTGTTACCGAGATGTTAGACCGAGGTCATTTTCCCACTTGTGCTACCTACAACACATTAATGAAGGGTTATTGCATTAGGAATAATGTGGATAAAGCTCCAGATCTTTCTTCTACCATGGCTAGTCATGGGATTACACCAAACATAGTTTCATGTAATATTCTCGTTGATGAACTTTGCAAGAAGGGTTTGTTGGAGGATGCCAGAAAGCTTCTTGAGAAAATATTTGTTGATGATCATGATGGAAAAACCTCAAATATGATAACCTCGACTATCCTAATGGATGGTTACTTCAAAACTGGAAATATGGTTGAAGTCCTCACTTGTTTGGATGAGATATTCCAAAGGGGCACAAGGATGGATGTCGTTGCATATAATGTCGTCATACATGGATTTTGTTTGAGTGGACACATGAGCTTTCTGTATAAGTACATAAGTGAAATGTTTAAATGTGGTTTCCTGCCAGATGTGTTTACATGCAATATCCTTATTGGAATGCTTTGCAAAGAAGGAAAGACAAATGAAGCTTGCTACATCTTTAACGTGCTGCTTGTAATCTTGGTCAAATTAATTCTGCATTTCGGCTACATAATGAAATGCTGAGAAGAGGGTATGATCCAGATATAGTAACTTACACTAAATTGCTTAAGTGTCATTGTCTGAGAGGTAAAGTGAAGGAGGCAGAAGACTTTTTATCAAGATATGAAGTCAGGTTTACCAATTAATCATGTTCCATTTTTTATACTCATGAAGAAGTACTTCAAGATGAGAAATCTTGACAAAGCATATAATCTTTATCGAATGTGGTTAAAGAGGGGAAGTTAAAATAGCTCTATATCAAGGCACAGTGGTCAGGTGTACCTGTTGATCATGTTCTATCTCTAATACTCATGAAGGAGTACTACGAGAGAGAGAGAGAGAGAGAGAGAGAGAGAGAGAGAGAATGCACTTGACTTATGAGGGAAATTAAGAATATTTTCATTGTGCATTGATCATTTCTCAGTTTTCTGATCCAAAATGTCTGCAGTTCATCAATATTTTCTAGTTTTAAGTGGTAGAAGCTTCATGCACGTTATGTTATGGCTGGGATCCGCTTTTGGAGGTATAGTCTTTATTTCTGTTCTTTTCTCTCTTTTTGCAAGTTTTAATATTGTAATTCTCAATGTCTCTCTCTCTCTCTCTCTCTCTCTATGTTATTGCATTAATATTTCTATTGAATATTAGAAGGTTTCTTATTCAGATAGCCTTTGTCCTTCTAGCATCAAGTGCTGAGAGTGAATTGAGATTTTCATTTTTTTTCTTCTGGAAGAAATTTAGCATTTTGCTATGTATGGTTCACTGTCTGACATTGTTTACAAAAGTCTTGACTCAAATATATTCTATGTGAGCAATCTTTCTTGTGTTTTATGTTTAGGCTGATTTAAAAGATATATGTTAGAATATGAGGAATTTCATTTCAACTTGATAATTTTAATGCTGATAATTATTAGATCACTCATGTTTTCTTTTTTAATAAATGATATTAATATTAAAGTTGATATATCTTGATCATTCATTGAATTATATATTAGATGATATATAAGGATGCAATCTCGTGACGAAGATCGTAGTTCTTCAAATGAGAAGTTTTTGCTTCACTTCACATTTCATATTTGCTATAGAAATTGTGCATTGAATTTTTTGCATATTTCATATTTTTCTTATCAAATGTATAATCAGCATCTTATATTTCTCTTACCATCTTCTCTTTATTAGTTCATGAACTTAAATCCCTGCTTGTTTGACACTCTCAGTTCTGCAAATAATACTTGATGGTTGAGCACACCCTCAATAGGGCCTGCAGCATCCCGTGTAGAGATCATGCCTGCTGATATATGCCTATGACTGACAAGCCTTGTGGCTGGTGAGCAAGATACGGAAAACTGGAAGGAAAATATGTAAGAGTTCTTATTGACTTGTCAATGTGCGGTTTGGGAGATCTTAGTTTATCGAGAAGATTGCATGTTAGGAACGAAACATATATCCCTTATCCTTTACCCAAGGAAATTTCATTTAGCCTGCTTTGGGCAAGGCGCAAGTTCACATTATTGCTCAATAACCTCTTGCCACTCCAGGCTTGGTACCAACTATTAGGATTAGAAGCTAGATGATCAAGCCTTCTATACAGCAGTAAGTTGATGGGCTTTACATGTTGAAAACACTGAATTTTCATTTGCTTTCTTTAACTGTAATTGCTGAACAGTGATCTTCTTTTCATTGTTTTCCTCAGGAACTATGTGACTTTTTCACTTGAAGGATGACTGTAATTCAAGACCTGAGGATAGTGTAAGATTCTGTCCCACAAAACTCAACTGGGAATAAATCCCTAAAAAGTTTTAAGTTAGCGACGTTCACGTCATTAGGAAAGGATAATTTGAGCGTCCGGCCGAGCTTAAAAGTAATTTTATTTCAGAAAATGTTTTGTTGTTGTTGTTGTTGTTATTGTTGTTGTTGTCGTCATCGTCGTCTGTCTTTTGTAAATGTAGATAAGCTTTCACTTGTTAAGTAGATGAATAAATTTTAAGATAAATAAATATTTTGATCAAAAGTTGACATATATTACATATTTCGGAAGTAGCAAGTTAAAAAAAGTAACATATCCAAAGATATTTAAAAGCAAAAAATTATTACAAAATCATCTTGTCCTAGTTGATCAAGGATCATTGTTTTTACAATTGAGGTTAAGGGATCTAGAACTGATATCTCCCTCCCCTTCACTCCAAAAAAAAGAGAGAAAAGAGACAAATTTATTTTACTACTTATTTTAAAGTTACTCAAACATGCAAGTAAAAAGAGTTGTTTATCTTAAAAGTAATTTTCTACCGTCAAAGTAGCTTTTTCTGAAACTAGATAAACTTATTATTAGGAAAATTGTACTTTGTCTCTTACAAAAATCTTGGAAAAATTAGTACGGCATTCTTCAACCTTTTATATGGTACGATCATGTTTGGTCAACCTTCAAACGTGTGATTTTGGATTGTTAACTTATTTAAATATGTAAATTTTGATCTCAACGTGACCGAAATTGGATGTAAAATCAGCGAGACTTTCAGATCAATTCCTCTCTTTACATTTTATCAAACTAAGTATTGCTCTTCAAACTTTTGAGTCACGTAAAGTTACGTTCAATTTATCATTTACAATGAAGGTTTAGATCTCGTGAGAATCCAAATTCACTGCCCGTTTGGTGGCCTTAAAAATTTGAAAACATAGTATTAAATAGTATTTTTTTTTTAAAACAATGTGTGATTGAAAATGATGGAAAAATCAAGAATATTTTGTAGAATATTTTATTTTGTGAATGTGATTGAAAATGATATTGTAGAAATTAAATTAAATTAAATTAAATTAGTACTAATTTAGGTAGGTTGGGAACTAGATTCTCACCTTTATGGATTAAAGGATCTGTAATCACGCTGCTAAGTAAAGGTTGAAAGCAATGTCCTAATTTACCCAACAGCCTTGTCGAGGCCATTATTGCATGACCCGTGCTGGAATGAGGATAGCCACACATCTCTTAGCTCACGTCCATTTGATTTTGACACTGTACATATACAAATTTATGAGTTGTTTTCTTTTCTGATCTTCATCAGGAGAGAAATGTAAAATAGTTTGATTATATTGCTCTTCAAACTTTTGAGTTACGTAAAGTTACGTCCAAATTCACTGCCCGTTTGGTGGCCTTAAAAATTTGAAAACATAGTATTAAATAGTTTTTTTTTTTTTTAACAATGTGTGATTGAAAATGATGGAAAAATCAAGAAAATTTTGTAGAATATTTTATTTTGTGAATGTGATTGAAAATGATGTTGTAGAAATTAAATTAAATTAGTACTAATTTAGGTAGGTTGGGAACTAGATTCTCACCTTTATGGATTAAAGGATCTGTAATCACGCTGCTAAGTAAAAGGTTGAAAGCAATGTCCTAATTTACGCAACAGCCTTGTCGAGGCCATTATTGCATGACCCGTGCTGGAATGAGGATAGCCACACATCTCTTAGCTCACGTCCATTTGATTTTGACACTGTACATATACAAATTTATGAGTTGTTTTCTTTTCTGATCTTCATCTTTATCTTATTTCGACCTCGGTTATGTGCTGGCTGCCGACCATTGGAAACAATTTATTTTTAAACTAATTTTAAGGATGTTTTTCTATTGAATGTTTTTATAAAAATAGTTTATGAGCGAATTACAAGTATCTGACGATTTTCTATGAAGTTGAGATAACATGAGAAGGGCAACTTTTAGTAGAAACGCAGGTGTCGTGGAGTTACCCAGCTTGTAAATCATGTCAGTTTGGATTAAAGTGAATTGTAACGACTACTTTTGTGTCACATATAGCTCATGAAAGATCTACTTGTGAGATAATTGAGTTAGTATTCTTCATTTCTTGAAGAATGATAGATCAAGCATCGAGCTATGTTATGCTATAGGTCATATAGTCCACTACTCGTCACTGCACTGATTCTTGAAATAGACCTACCAACTGAAATCGTGGATGAAACCATAATTAGGATTGAAGTGAAGAAATTATGTAACGTGGACGGGGGAAGTAAAAGAGAGTCAAGAGATACAAGTACAAGGCTTCCCACTTGATTTGATCCACGTTTGTGCTTTCTAGAAATAGCTCGGTGTGCTTGTAGCGTGCTCCAATTGCAATAAAATAATCATGTGTAGGCCCTACATGAGGCAAGAATGTTATAATATCTTCGATTCGTGAACTAATCTAGATATGTAAAGTTGATTGAATTACCAGTATATTTACCACAGCTTATAACTGAAATCAATCAGGCAACTCTTCCCGATCGAATTTGTTCATAGCACAAGATTGACAAGTACAGCTATTTAATAGTTTTTCAAGTCCTTAAAAAAAAAAAATCCTTGTAATTTTTAGTTTTTGTTCCCGATTATTATTATTATTATTATTATTTTAGTTTTTTTTCCCGATTTTTTTTTTTTTTTTTTTTTTTTTTTTTTTTTTTTGTAATTTGCCCCCACAGATCTTTTCTTGTGGCTTCACCCATATTTTTTTTTTCCTTATTTAAATGTTAGTTAACCATGTTCTTCTTTGAAGCTAAAAAAAAAAAAGATTGCTTTTATACAGATAAGAAAAAGGTTCACGGAATTGTTCGTGGAGAAGCATCTTTTTCTTATTGTGGGAGAGGATAAAAAAAAGTGCATATGACATTGGATCTTGTGAATTTCCAATTTGACCACTACCCGTTCTTCTATAAAGTTGGTTTTAAAATTTTCTAATAATTGGACAATCAATTTTTAACCGTTAAAAGATTATAAATTTAAATTGATACATAGTCTTAGTGAATTATGTATTCTTGTAATAAATAAATATTTCTTCCTACAAAATTTAAAATAAGATTTTATACAAAATTGAATTTATAAGTGTAGAGTTGATTAAAGCAACATGAGATTGTCCAACATTGGTGGTCCATAATCTACATGTGGATATGTGGACTACAAAACATTTTGGCCATTGTCCAATGGTCAAAAAATTGAGACCATAAGAGGAATAAGTTCTAAGAATAATAATAATAATAATAATAAAACGATTTCTTTGTTTGTACAGAAACAGGACAATTAGAATTTCACCAAATACTGATGTGACAATATCATTAACGAATAAAAAACTGCCAAGTGTATTCTGGCAAAATTCTGACTGCGTTTTTCTGTACACATAGTAGGGTTGATAATAAAAAAAAAAGTCATTGATTCGACATATTAAGCACAATTAAACGCGATTCTTGTTCTACACACATTAAAGCCTTGTTTGGTACGTATTAAAATCAAATTTTAATCTAAGTCAAAGTCAAACAATCAATATTAACCACATCTTTCATGGGTCCCACATCTTTTCAATCATATATTTCAAAAACTTCTATCACAATCTATTAAAAATTTAATTTTAATTTTCACCAAACACTCTCTAAACACACATTGTGTTGAGCTTGGCATGAAGTTCGAGATGGGTCAAAGAATTGCAGCTCATATAAGTTTGGCACAAACTATTTACATCCAGCAATGTTCTAAAATGCGAGTCTAGGAGGTGCCTAGTTTTTGCATTTTATTAATATTTTTCCATTTTTTATAGTTTTAGATTTTTGGCATATTTTATTTTAATTATTAAATGATTTTTAGAATTATTAAAAATTTAAGATAACATTAAAAACAAGAATACATCTTTTTACATCTCGATCTCACCTAGATGGGTAAGTTTGAAGCTTCACATCCAATTTAATCACGTTTTGCATTTTTTAAAATACTGATATTTAGAGGTGAAGACTTCAACTCAATTTATGTACTTTAAAAGTCAAGAGATCAACTCTATTTTTGCTTTCAAGTATGAATAAAGGAATATCATAAATCAACCATAAAAAAAAAAAAATACAAGTATAAACATATATAGTCTATTTGGTGGAGATTAAAAATAATTTTTTTATATAGATTTTGATAAAAGTTAATGAAATATAAGGTTACAAAATTGTGAATCTTATGATATATGTGATTAAAATTAATTATTAACTTTAATTTAGATTAAAATTTTAATTTTAATTTATATCAAACATGAGCAAACCCAAAATTTGTCCTTTAAACCCTTTAAAACAAACTTGGAATATATGGTTTCCTGAATATATATAAAGTAAAATTAATCCAAACTGGACCACATATTTACAAAAATACACAATTACTTACATAACTAGCCAGCATTTCTTAGATGCCTTTCCCACTTCCACAACTAGACAAATACTCCCAAGTCCCACCCATATCCGTCTCCAGCCAAGGATTGGTATGGAAAATTTACCCCATTGGCTTTCGTTTCGATGCTTAGATATCATAGAAGAAATTTTGTATGATATTTACAGTTGTATTGATATGAACTCTAATCGTCGTTTCATTTCGAAAAACAACCTAAAGACACTCCTTATCATATTTTCGAATGCCCTAGTAAGTGTACATGCTCTTGTGGAGTGTTTGTGAAAGGTTTTTAAAACTTCAAAAGCTTTAGTTGAGACTAAAAGCACTTTTTAAAAAAAAAAAATATGAAAGGCCCGTTTCGTTTGTGTTTTAAATTTCAGTTTGAAGTTTTGAATTCATTTTCAATTTTAATGATCTAGTTTAAGATTGGTAAAATTTGATTATTCACTAAAATAGAACAATTTTATGTAAATGGTAATTAATACATAATGTCACACTTTTATTATTATTGTGAAAAATGTCCATACCTTTCATTTTTTGAAATTTTTACCCTTATTTTTACTTTTTATTGCGCTAAAAGTCATTTTCATTCATTTCAATTAAAAATCATAAAATGACTAATTTACCATTCTCTTTAAATAAAATAAAAGGAAAAGGAAAAAAAATTTCAATTATAGTCCAAATTTTTTTTTAAAGAGGGCAAATGAGTCCCAAATAAATTATTAAAACGGTAATTAGCACATAATGTCCATACCATACATTATTGTTGCTAAAAATGTCCCTACCTTTTATTTTTTTGGTGTTTCACCCTTAATTATACATTTGATTATGTAAACCATCATCTCTATCAATTTTCATTCAATTTCTCAATAAAAAGATGTGAAATAACAAACATACCCTCATATTTAAATAAAAAGATAAACAATTAATTGTAATCATAGTCCCAAATCTTTAAAAAATTACAAACGAGTCCCCAATAAATTAATAAAAATTCTATTTTTTATAAAAAAAAAATTGCAAACGAGTCTCAATTGAATTTATTTAAAAATTAAAACAATTTTAAAAAAATTAAAAAGTGCAAATGAGTTCCAAATAAATTATTAAAGAATTAGAAATTTTAAAAAAATATATTTAAATAGGAGGATATATTCATTATTTCACATTTCTTTTTCGAGAAATTGGATAAAAATGATGGTTTGTACAATCAAATGTGTAATTAAGGGTGAAAATGTAAAAAAAAAATGAAAAGTGGAGACGTTTTCCGCAATAATGGTGAAATATATGAACATTATGTACTAATTACCCTTTTAATAATTTATTTGGGACTGATTTGAGCTTTTTAAAAAAATTGGGACTATGGTTGCAATTTTTTTTCTTTTTGTTTTATTTAACGAAAAGGGTATATACGTATTTCACAATCTTTAATTGAGAAAATAAATGAAAATGACCTTTTTAGCAATGAAAGGTTATAAGGATGAAAATGCAAAAAAAAAATGAAAGTTATGGACATTTTCCACAATAACAATGAAATGCGGGGAAGTTGATTGAAGATGATATCAATGAAAGGTATGGACGTTTTTCACAATAACTATTGAAGATGATATCAATGAAAGAGAGACATGGACGAAAGAAACAACTTTTGTAAAGTAAAAAAGAATGGCAAAATGGTTATTAAAAATTCTTATATTCGGTGAAAATGAATAGTGGTTACACTATGTTTTGCAATATATTTGACCTCTCGATTATACTCTTTTTAAGCCCTTGTTTGGTACACATTAAAATTTTCATTTTCATTATTCTAATCATTTTCAACCACACATTCTTCAATAAAATAATATTTTTCATCACATCAATAACTTTTTCTTTTTTTTCAACCACACATTCTCCATCATTCCACTATTCCAGAATACATTTTTCTAAAATAATGTGGTTCAAACACATCCTATATCAAATTTGACTCCTCATTAGAGTTGCCTTGACAATAGTGATTTGTAAATTCATTTTCAATGTCACAAATATATTCTTCTAAAATAATGTGGTTCAAACACATCCTACATCAAATTTGACTCCTCATCAGAGTTGCCTTGACAATAGTGATTTGTAAATTCATTTTCAATGTCACTTCCAATTTCCCAAAAATATAAATTCTCATTTTACTTGGCTAAGACTTCTCCACATGTCATTTTCTTATTCGTTATTCCGTAGATCTCCCTTACCCATTAGATAGCTGTCCGGATGCTTATGTACTTAGCATTATTACACGACGCCAAGAAAATTTGAACACAATTCTTGAATCACCATTTTCTCTTTTACAAAGAAGTAGAAATATAGAAATAGAGAGAAACGGATACATACAGAGAGAAGAATAACAATGGGAGGTAAGAGTAGGAGCTTAACAGCAAAGCTATGTAACTTCTGCAAATCGTCGCCGGCGAGTGTTTTTTGCCATGCCGACACGGCATTTTTGTGTCACGGCTGCGACGCCAGGGTGCACGATTCCAACAAGGTGGCGTCCCAGCATGCTCGGGTGTTGGTTTGCGAAGTGTGCGAGCAAGCACCCGCTATGGTCACCTGCAAGGCCGACGCGGCTGCTCTCTGCGCCAACTGTGACCGTGACATACACTCCGCGAATCCACTTGCCCAACGCCACGAACGCCTCCCCTTCGTACCCTTCTACAAGGCATCACAGGTTAACAACAATGACGAGAACAAGTACTTCTCTGAAGACGAGGCCGAGGCCGCCTCCTGGCTGTTGCCAACGCCTCATAACAAAGGAGGAACCACAGAGGTATATATATGAATCTTGTTCCTTAAAAAGTTAATTATTGTTTTTCATAATTAAAACTGATGGAACTGATATTTGATTTTACCCTTAACAGGATGATGATCTCGACTCGCCAAAATACAAGTCGAGCGAGTATTTTTTCAGCGACATGGACCCATACCTGGAACTCGATATAATTTCTGGAGACTCGAAGCAACAACGCCATATGGATGATCAAAAGCAGTGCCAGTACAATTCTGATGGGGTTGTGCCAGTGCAAAACATGAATGATTTTCAGCAGGATCATGTTCAGGGTTCGGTTGTGGATGGATTTCCTACTTATGATACGGATTATAATACTGGATCGAAGCCCTTCATGTACAATTTCAGCTCCCAATCCATCAGTCAAAGTGTATGCTTTTAAACCCAAATTCTTCATCTATTTTTCACATTTTCTGTCTATATTTTTAACCTTAGTTGACGTTATAGTGTGCTGTTTAGCTAATTAAGTAGCTTTCACCATGTTTGGCTAAGCTTAAAAGTTACTTAATTTGATTTATAATTTATTTGGATAAGCAACTTTTTGTTAATAGTAATTGTGATGGGCTGAAAGCTGAAGTAAATCTGCAGTTTCTTAACTTTTCTTGAGCATAGATCCATGACAGTTCATATGTTCACCTATTCTACAACACATGTTCTATTGGGGTGTACCCTTTAAAAAGGTTATGAAGTCTCGCAATGGTTTTATCGAGTCCGGCACGGATCAGTTGAGTGAGTTTTGTATCACAAAAATGTGAAAAAGTATGTGATGCCTAACTTATAGACCTAATACTCACGGGAGCTGTTTTTGGGTGCAAGCTTTTGCGGAAAACTTAGTATTATCTTTTAGGATTAATCTCCTTGTATAGGGAGACTGTACGGGGAGATTGAAAGGGAGGTAGGTAGCAGAGAAGGATTGGTTGGGACAAAACTGTTTTTTGTCCCCCGGTCCGATGAATTAATGCCATCCGTCTCCCTGTAACGCTATATGTACAACCTCCTTGTGGATGTAGCGTGCTTCTATCTTTTACATCAGAACTGCTATAGGAATAGGGTTTTTTACAAATATACACTTTTGACAAAATTTCATTCACGATTAAAAGAAAAAACTGTCAATCAAAAACTATCATTTCACCACTGGGAAATAGAGGCTGTGTGCAATGATTTGCCTTTTTTTATTGTATTTTAGTTATTACTGTTCTCAGAACTAGGGAATAGAGCTTAACTCATTAGAAAACCGTCAAAAGGGAAATTCCAAGAAAAACCAAAACAAAACTAGTTACTCTAATATTTTTCTAACAATTATATATGTTTTGCAAACAATGGCAGGTCTCATCATCATCTATGGAAGTGGGCGTGGTACCGGAGCCCGGTTCGATAGCCGATGTATCCAACACTCTCATTAAAAATGAGGGGATCCCGAACCCGGTTTCCGGGATCGACAGAGAAGCCAAGGTGTTGAGGTATAAAGAGAAAAGAAAGAACAGAAAATTTGAGAAGACAATAAGATATGCATCAAGAAAGGCCTATGCAGAAACCAGACCTAGAATCAAAGGAAGATTTGCTAAGCGTTCAGAAAATGGGGTCGAATCTCTCATGGTCCCAACTTTTCATTTATACAAGTAACTTAATTTTGGAGTGTAGATTAATCACTTGTATCACAAGAGGATTATGATGATAGTGTGTACATATATTTAGGTTACGAATTATGTTTGCATGTTTAGTCGATGTATTATTACTCATCGATTTTCGTTTATCTACTGTTGTAACAAAATAATATATTATTTGTAAAAATTATTCCTAAAGCAATCATGTCATATGCATCTCTAGAAATTTTAGTGCTCAAGTTAAGTATTAAACGTCCTGTGACGGGATTGAACATTGCCCAAATGAGGTCAATCGACATACCTCAATTGGTACTATTATATTTGATAGGGTTGAGGATGAACCTAACCTTATTTGAATTAACGAGTTCATTGATTAAAGTAGGCAAGTACATATTCGGTAATCTTGAAAACTGATTATTTTAATAGCATAGCAATCAATGTTTCTCGAATGATACATTTTGGATGTAATAACGTGAGGATATTCGTAGATAAGATTTTGTATTTAAGTAAGAAGTGTAAGACCGTTCACATTCCATTCACGTGGCATGTACTAAAGTGGCAAGTGGTCCACACGTGTTTGTCAAAATGCAATGGCCAAAGTTTTAGCTATTAAAGCATTTTCAAGAGACTATTTATAAAGAGCTTTTTATGTATTATATAGAGCATATTTTTAAGTTAAAAGTATCAAAAATTTTATACACTCCAATAAACTTTCTATTTTTGCTCCTCATTTTGTTTTTCTTAAGAAACATTTATTGATTTTTCTTCATATTTTATTTAATATAATTTTTTATATCTCAATTGAACAATAAATTTAAATGTGTTTTGAATAGTTTAACAAGTAGAGTATTAAAGTATGTGATTTATTAAATGCAATAATTGTATATTAATAATAGTGAGTGAATTTGATTCTTGAATAGTTTAACAAGTAGAGTATTAAAATATGTAATATATTAAATGTAATAATTATTTATTAATAATAGAGAGCGAGTTTGACTCTAATTTTGTAGAGCCAAATTCAATTTCTATTTAAAAAAGTTAAAATAAAGGATCTCTTGAAATCATTATTTAAGCATTGATTTTCTAAAATAAATAACATTTTGTATTTAGAAAGTCTCTTGAAAATGCTCTTAAAATATTTGTTTGAAACTTGAAGGGTATTTCAAGGATTAGAAATAAATTATTTGTTTATGTCGTAAACGGTGAAATCATAGCTATTTTGGTATTTACACTTTCCCAAATTCTTTTTTAAAAGGCATTTTAGAAAGGAAAACAACAATGCTACAAGTACACGGAAGTTGTAAGTGTTATGTCCTAAATTTAATCAATTTTGGATGTTGACACTTTTAATATGATTAATGAATTTCATTTACGACAGATCTATTATTTAATTAAATTAATATTCTAATAAATTAAATAATGTCCGTAGATTCAAGTTTTAACAATTTGTTAATCGCAATGAATTGTGATTGTGAAATATAAATTACATATGACTGAATTTTAAATTATTCGTGGTCATAATCAATAATAAGATACATATATCATTATTACGAATAAACCATAACGTATGATATTTCTCACTTGTGAAGTAAGTAGCCGATTTCACAAGATAAAATATAGTGACATTTATATAAAAACGTAAATGTTTTGTTATAAGAACAAAAGATTGGAGACCCATTGGAGAGATTCGATATGGATGACTATTTGAGCGTCAGTGGTTAATTTTTAACGTTCGGTAGTGAAATTGGTCTTACAACTTGAGATCATCATAATGCCTTATTTGAGAGCAGTCATACTTGATGGTATTGGATGTTGTTCTGCCAAAGTCGCTAATACGGCATTGTTCGGAAATGTGAAGAATCATATGAAGATTGTTAATGATCAATAGAGGATTTGTCACTCTTATAAAATAAGAGATTATGATCGACACTTCATTCCGTTAAGTTGATAATGAAATCATTGGTCAAATGTACTCATAAGTCAAAAAGAATTTTCGACTTACATTGATTTAATAGTGGTATGAAATATATGACCGATAATCGAAATTGACACATTTCATATCTTGTAATTGATCGGATCATATTGGGGAAGGGATTATAGTTTCACAGTAAACGAATAAAATGTGTTTGTCATACCAAAGTAACATTTCCTGTCACATGTATTATCCTTACACATTGCTAAATGTCAATTTGAAAGAACGGATGCGAATTAATTAATCTAAGTGAATTAATAATAACTTAAAATGGTGTTTTAATGTTTTAATTTATCTTAATTCACGTCGTTAGATATCGTGATCAAGAACTTAATGAGTCACACACAAAAGAAAAACTAAAAAAAAATGAAATATACTAATTAATTAATTGACAAGTGTTAAACAATTAATTAATTGGGTTACTTATTAATGGGCCAAATTAATTAATCAAGTTAATTAATTAATAGATCATATTTAATTAATTTGATTAATTAAACATTTGACCGAATTAAGTTTAAGGTCGGGTCAAGCTCACTTGGATTTCTATTAATAAGCAATTAGTATTTTAGAATTCATACAACATAATCATAATCTTGCCAGCACAGAAAAGAAAAATCATACTCTTTCATTCCTGTTCCAAGTGTAAATTTTTATTGGAGGTTGGACAATGTGAAAGCGGTGGATTACAGATCGTGATTGTTCATGTTAATTAAAAGAGTTTGCAGAATTCAACAAATGTATAATTATATCACAATTTCTTTCTAAATACAAATAAGATCTTTGATGGGAATTAAAATATTGTGTAAATTTTGCTATGCATGTTAAGTGGGTTATCAACAGAGGTATCAGAGCCTACTATGTGTTCGTTAGAAACTGTTTTGCATGTTAAAATAATAAGATGTTGATTGTTTTTAGTTATCTTCAATCTATTAGTTTAGAAAATTAATTTTTATATTTAAAAAACTGTTTTTGAAAGAAAATAAAATTTTGGACGAAAAGAGTTTAGAACGTAGCAATTGACGACAATGATTGCGGCAAAGTCACCACCGAACATGGAGGCAATGCGCAATGCGCTCAGAGGGAGCGCACAAGGGTGCACTTCAAAGCCCCTGCAATCTGCAGCGATGAGCGCCACTGCCCAAGGTATAGGGTTGGCTGTAACAAAGCAGCATTGTTCGACGCTGCTGCTACAACGCACGACTATGACTCCTGCAATGCAACCCATGTGGCGAATTGCAACTCCCAACCGTTGACACCATAAAGTTTTAAATATTCTAGGGTTTTCGAATTGGGAAGGGTGAATTGGGAGTGAGGGTATGCCTTACAATTTTCGAAAATTTAGGCCCTTGCTTGAAATATTCATTTAGGGGTCAGTTTGTAAATATTATGAGGGCCCATTTGCAATTTGAGAAATTATGGGGCCCATTTATAATTTTAAATTAATGGTCAGAATGCAAATTTTTAAAAGTGTTTAAATTCAATTTTGAAAAGGGATTTAAAATTGATTTTGAAAACGGGTTTGACCTATAATTTCAATTTTGATCAGAATTTTAATTTTAATCCAAATCAAAATTTTATTTAACATTTACGACTTTTATATTATCGTTAAAATGGAATTTTAACTTAATTACTAAACATTGACTTAAAATTGAATTTTATTTTATTTTTATCCTAAATTATAATATTAATTCAATAGGAATTAAAGTTTAACTTTAATTTCATATTTAATTAAAGTTTGATTCTAATTAGAGAAGTTCGCCTTAAATTGAATTTATTATATTTAAGAGTTTTATACTAAATTAAAATGTTAAATCAATTAAAATTAGAGTTGAACTCTAATTTGATATTTAGTTAGAATTTGATTTTAATCAATAGCATTTTTGGGTCCCATTTTCATTGAAGAATGCATTTTAGAAAAGTAGATTGATAGGGAATGTGTGATTAAAAAATAAGAAATTTTTTTGTGTTTGCGTATAATATTTTTTTATTGAAGAATGAGTGGTTGAAAAGAAGAGAGAGAAACAAGGGTTAAATTATCCAACCCTAATATATTCTTGGAATTAGAGTTGGACTTTAATTTGATATTTAATTAAAATTTTATTTTGATTAAATTAATTCACTTAATTAATTTGATTACTTAATTATTTAATTGTTTCGATCCACTTTTCTAACCTAGTTTAGAAGATCGTGATTTCTAGAAACTTGAAACATATTTATATATAATATTAGATATTATATATGAATGCATTTATACGATAAATGTTAAGTAATAGATGATTATGGACTAAATCGTGTTTATGTGTTGAATGGTTAGTAGAATTTTTGTTGTTTTATGCGCCTGCGAGCTCTTATCTATTTTTGACACGTGAGTACGCTATTATTATTATTATGGACTCGTGTGTCCAATTTATTTAGGTCTACGTGCCATCTAGTATATGCTACATATTGCAGTTGGAGATGCAAGAAGAGGAGGAGACCATGTAGATGGTGCATTGATATTAAGTCAATGCAATACCCTCGACCAACTAGTCTTCTTTATAACTCGAGAAGACTAAATAGTAATTAGTCAATAATTGTACACACTATTATATGTATGTTTATGTGCATGTTAGATGTACGATATTATATACATAATTATCATGATGAGATGTTTGCATGATAAATCCCCTGCTAAAATATTAAATCAATTTAATATTCGTATTTCGTCATTATAGTGAAAAACTAGTGTTCTCAATCGATCTCAACTAATTGAGCACACTCAAGGCTGGTCTATTATGAATATATTTGATACTATGAAATATTAGATGTTTGTGAATGATGAGTTCGATTTAACTAAAAATTATCTTTTATTGAGTACGCTCAAGATGATAAATTCTATAAGCATGTCAAGCTAGCACATAAGATGTGTGAAAACAAATACTTGCCATTTTAATGATGTGAGAATTCTATGAAGATACTATTGATAGTAGTATCTACCTAAATATTTTATTAAGATTTGTTGAGTACACTCAAGATTTTAATATAATGAATATGTTCCTAACACATTTGGAATCAATTAAGGATTCCATAAATTTATGTGAAAGGGTAAATCTGAGTTAATCAGCAAGATCATAATCAATTTAATAAAAGATCATGTTAAATTAATTAATAGATTTTATATATTCTTCTTTTACTTTTCATCATTTACATAACATTTATTGAATTATGAGTAATCAAATGAATTTGAGTAGCATACTGGATACCAACAACCATGCCAAATTTCTTAATTAGTACTGCGGTTTTAGAATTGTTCTCAGACATTAGAAATTGGATATGTCCTTCAGTAGTTTTTTCCAGAGACATCTGCTGATAACTCGACCAAGGAAGAGATGCCCGCTATAATAAACATGGTGATTATGATAGTGTTGCAACATGTATGATACTTGCAACTATGTCACATAAGTTACAAAGGCAATATGATGGTATAAATGCTAACACAATAATTTTTTATCTTAAGGAGTTGAATGATGAACAATCAATACTATTGTACTGAAGATATTGATTACAATGAGAAGTTATCTCAATTGGGTTCAGTCATGGAATGTGAACTAAGTATTAACTCAGTTTTACCATCTTTGTCAGAGAGCTATTCATAGCTAATTATGAATAATTTCTAGTGCATGCTCCTTGAGTTGCTAAACATGCTTAAGCCCAACATTAAAATTACTAGTAGACAAGCCATTGATTCCTCTAAAGGTATTAAGAGGAAGTCTAAAGGTGGATTTGCAAAATCATCTAAGATGACTAAGACAGTCAAAGCAAATAAGGATACTATCAAGTTTGATGACCCTTGATATCATTGTCGGATGAAAAATCTTTGGAAGAGAAACTACAAATCTTATGTGTACTTCATTAGCTTTTTGGGTATTAGATACCATATATAGATTTCATATTCGTATAAATATGCAGAAATTAAATAGAAGTAGATCGCTACAAAGAGGAAGAATTTGACTTGCACGTTGAAAATGAGCAAAATTTGCTACATTACTATAGCATTGTACATTTTGCCATTACATCTAAGCATAGTATTAGAATTAGAAAAATGTTATTCTGTTCGTACCATTATCAAGAACATTATTTTAGTTTCATATTTATACATGAATTATTTTAATGTTATAGATAATTGTTGTTCATTTTATCTTGATAAGATTTTAATGGTTATGATAAATTAAAATTACATTTATATTTTAAATATTAAGTATTTTATAATGAGTAAGGAAACTAAAAGGTATAAAAGTGATAACGTAACTATTACCTGGCATTACAGGCTAGGTCACATAAATGAAAAATGCATTTGAAATTATATAAAGATTGATATTTGGGGTCAAATGATTTTGAATTATCAGACAAATGCAAATCATGCTAGTTAGGTAAGATGATCAAATTTCCTTTTACCTGAAAAGAAGAAAAGAGCCACAAAATTACTAGGCATATTGTTTAGTGATGTATGTGGACCCATATCGAAAATGCTAGATGAGGTTTCTATTATTTCATCACATTTATTGATGACTATTTCAGAAATAATAATATATACTTGATGAAATATAAGTATGAAGATCTTGAAAGGTTTAAGGGATTCAGAGGTAGAAGTAGAGAAACAATTAGGTAAATATATTATCACGCTAAGATTTGATTGAGGTTGAGAATATCTTAAAAGTAAATTTTTAGATTATCTAAAAGAGAATGGAATTCTCTTGTAGTAGATTCCGTCATATACACTGTAACATAATGGTGTAGCTGAAAGGAAGAATCGCACACTATTAGATATGGTATGATCAATGACAAGCCATGCAAACCTCTTAAAATCGTTTTGGGATCATTTACTAATTGTCACATGTTACCCACTAAATAGTGTCAAATCTAAATCGATTGATAAAATTCCATTCGAGTTATGGAAAAGCAAAAGACCCAACTTGTCTCATATTAAAGTTTGGGGCTATGGCTCTTATGTGAAGCACACTAAATCAGATAAATTTGAGACTAAATTCGATAAATATATAGTTGTGAAATATTCAAAAGAGTCTGGATATCAATTCTATAATTCCATTGAAATAAAATTTTCGTCTCAAGACATCCCGTCTTTTTAAAGATAAATACGAAGAATGTTACTAAAAATCTTTAAATTACATAATTTACTCTTCCTTTTTACCAACGCAAGCACAACCCACCTCCAACCACCTCCAACCCATCTATTTAGTTACCTATAAAATATTTAACATATACATGTGTGATTTAAATATAGTAAATGAGTAATAATGTATTGTATTTCATATCTAAATACGAAAAATCATAACACATATATGGAGACATGGGAATTAAATCCGAACTTCGTAGCTAAAATTCTCGCTTGTAACGCTACTAAACTCTAGTCCTTTGAACTTACATATATAGGATCCTTATCATAATTATAACTTGAATTTTCGTATCATCATATTCATAATATAAATTTACGTAATTCAAATTATTGAAAGAATAATTTGTACTACTACAATTACAGTTGTATGGAAGAAGATAAAAGGTAAATCGAGGAAATTGTCTTATTAGACTTTCACTCAAAAATTCTTTGAACACCGTGCGTGCTAAACTTTATAATATGAAAATGTGGATGTGGAAGACAAGTTAAGAGAGAGAGTGATATAAAGTACAAGATAAGTTGTGTGTGAGTGTAAATCATCTGGGGGTTATAAATATGGGCTCTAATGTTTGACTCAATTATCTATATTTGGTACCAACATTCATTTCCTTGTTAATGCCACACGTTTTTCATATAGAGTGTAATCAATCACTCAACTAATTACTCAATTAACTATATTAATAAATATATAATTGCTACTAATAAGTTATTGTCATATAATTAAGCACTTGATTTAAATAGTGCCAAAATAAATATCATATAAAAATATTAGATTGCTAATTATACAAGCATAAATAATGTTTCTAATTTTAATAAATGAAAGTTTCTTTAATTATAATAATTAACCAATTAATTAGGTTAATTGATATACAATATTTAAATCAATCGTGCAAGCATATTACTGAGATTTAGTTAAGAAAAAAATCTGCACATGTATAAAAAAAATGCTCAATGGTCTTACACTATTGGTCAACATTTAATTAGGTCTCTAAATAAAAAAAATAAAATAATAAAAAAAATTACTTCTAGCTGCTAAATTCAATTCTAATGGCTACCTAAGTTGTTTTCGGATGTTATAAACAATCTCCAAGTTATCATTGTCAAATTGATACAGCTCTGTGGAAGTGCACAGGGGTGACAGGCTGCTACAAATGAACTCTCCTATAAGTTGATATTGCTCATTTGTTATTATAGGTTTCCGAGTTGAGGTTTAAGGATGTGGATGATGATCGTGGCGGCGGCTAGGTATTATGTGAATAAATGTTGGCTTGAGTTTTGGTTATAGATGTTGATGGCTATTGAAATAAGTTCTTGGGCTTGATCACTTCGAGAAATTTATTTGACCAAAGGAAAATGATATCAAATTAGTGAGGGACGCAATGAACAAAAACAAGATTGAGAAAATAAGGAGGAAAAGAGAGAAGAAAGAGCAGAAGAGGGAGAAAATATCAATTTATTTCATTGTCAAAGTATGCTTACGATTGAAATTCTGTTACATTTATAGAGAAAGAAGTTAAAACTGAAATTAACTTCAAATAAAGTAAAATCTTATCAAGATATTACAATAATTTAATGTAAACGACATAACTTAATCAAATTCTACTTTAAAATCATATCTAAATCCTAACATATAAACTACTGAAATCTAGATAAACTCAAGCTCTATATTCTAGTCTTTTCTTGAGTAGACTTTTAGTTGTTTCCTGTCGCTAATATGCAAAGCAGATTTTCTGCTAACCATTTCAAGAGATATAGTGCAATATAGTTACTTTTAGAACATAATATGCTTTTAAAGATTTGGTCTCTCTGCCTTGCATGGAGTCACTGTCACCTTGAGTTGTATGAATTACTGTGAACTATTGGAATGCTTAGATTTTAACTCGTGGAAGGAAGTCCACATCACAAGGTACTGTATTATTGTCTGGTCGTTTTTGCTACTTATTTCACATGGTGTGCTATTCTGCGAATGATGAAATTATCATCTGCATTTAGTATGATTTCCTGTTAAGTCTGCATTTATTTACTATTATTGATTCTTGTATCGGTCCAGTGGTGTGAAGTGCAATGATAGAATTTCTTATTGCATTAGTTATTAGTTATTTGTAATTTCTAGTTATTGTAATTGTCTGAGGATCTTCCATATACGAATTGCCTAAAATTTATGTAGTAAATCTCATGAAAGAACTGCTGATTTCAGTTCCAAGGAACTTCAGATTGTTAGAAGAGCTTGAGAGAGGCGAGAAAGGAATAGGTGATGGAACAGTCAGCTATGGAATGGATGATGCCGATGATGTGTACATGCAGTCGTGGACTGGAACTATTATTGGTCCTCCTAATGTTAGTACTCGTCCTTCTAACGGATGCAATTTGAACTTTCATATTAATTGATCTTCTTTAAACAATCCAATTAATTTTAAAAGGAAAAGAAAAATGACTGTCATTTCTTATGGTTTTCAAGGTACAATGAATTGCAGATGCAATTAAAGGATTATATGAAAAAAAAAATGTTGGTTATTAATTAGTAGTACGATTAATCGTATAAATGAAGATCACCAAAAGGATTATAATGCATAAAATCAACATCACATGTCTGAATTATCGAATGTTGTAGCCGTTTTTATTTATTTCTATGTAGTAGATCAAGTATATGTAATGAAGATAATTTTGCTAGAATCTACTGACCAAGGCAAATCTGATCAAGTAATTTTGGAAGATCATTGAAGATTATTATTTTTCATTTCGATATTTTCTACTCGTATGAGCTTTATATGTAGTAAAAGAAATTGTTCAAATGCCATTTACTCAAGTGGACATTGATGCTTTGGTCTTTAAAAAATTCAGTGGACAGACAGACATCTAATGTTTCACGCTCTCTCTGTCTCCTCCTTCCCTCCTTTCCATAATATATCTTCTATCTCAGCACCAATGATTCGACCAAAACTCTTCGAAGGTCGTGTTCTGAATTTTACTGTGATCTTACCTGCATGGCATTGGCTATTTGCTGTTATTTGTAACTATAGTTAATATATCATCATCAAAGGATTAGAGTTTTTCTTCTCTGACTAGAAAAGCTGCTTTCCAGACTGCACATGAAGGACGCATCTACCAATTGAAGTTATTTTGTGGGAAAGAATATCCAGAAAAGCCACCTAGTGTGAAGTTCCAAACCCGGATCAATATGAGCTGTGTCAATGAAGAAAGTGGCATGGTATGTAATACTTAACAGTCTCACTTTGCAATAATATGCTTAACCACAATCTCGTTTTAAATAAAACGTACCAGGTTGAACCAAGTCTTTTCCCTATGCTTGCCGACTGGCGAAGGGAGTATACCATGGAGGATATATTAATGCAGTTGAAAAAAGAGATGATATCTCCACAAAATCGAAAATTAGCTCAGCCTCCAGGTCTGTCATATTTAAATCTATCCTTGAGTTTGATATTTTGGATCTAGTTATCTTTTGTTACATTTAGGTTAGTACGTGCGCAAACACACTCGCGCACACCTGAACCTGTAAGCATGCTGCATTAACTAATGTGGCATTGTTCTTTCCAGGCAACGAAGAGGGTAGGATGGATCAAAAAGGAATAGTACTGAAATGCTGTATTATGTAATTTAGATTAGAATTGAATACAATAATGTAGATAATATTAACTATGTACAATTCTTGGGTATTGAGAACGTATAAGACGACCTTGTAACTCAGTAACTGAGATGTATACATTGAATAATTATGGCGACCCTGATCTTGGGATGATATAATATCGAATGAATGTCAAACTTTACAGAATGAGTTGTATTGATATAAGATCCTAAATCAACTTTTGAGTTGGGATTGTTGGATTTTTGCAAAATGAATAGCTAATTAGTTTTGCTCGGTTACGAGAAGGGGCATTTTTTTATTTTTATTTTTTATTTTTTTTATGGTGTCGCATGTCCTCCCATGTGGCGATAGCATTTCGATATAAATCCCAAATGTACAGTATCGAATAAACATGTAATAAAGTAGTCCTAGATAGTTTGGATTAATGTTCCACGAAGACTATTTTATCCAGTGTTTTGACAACCAGCCTGAACATTGAATTGGAAAAGCTAAAGAGTCAGCTCAAACGGTTCAGTTGAGTCGAACCGTGTCGAACCGGTATTAATATGAAAAAATTGGAAAAGATTCTCTCTCTCCCCAAAAAAGAGGCACGTCACTTGCTATCTTCATCAGATTTAAAAACAATTGAAAGCAAAGTAACAACAGATAACACAGAATTAAAGAAGAGGCTGATATTAGAGAATAATCAAAATGTATTATTGAAGCATTGAAATTGTTAGATCAGATTCTTCTATTTTATAGACTTAACAAACTCTCCTAAAATAAAAACCAACTAGTTGCATAAAATCCTACCAGCACAAAGTAGAATACTCTCTTGTTTGACACTTTCTTGTTGACTTATTCTATCCAAAAATGATTGGAACAAAACAAAGACCACTGTTTGGGCTCTATTTTAATTTTAATGTATTTTTATACTTCTTTTCAATCAAATATTTTTCAATAAAATAATATTATTCGTAAACTAAAAAAATTTTCATCTTTTTTAATCACATTTTTCAAAAAATTACTTTTCTAAAATATATTTCTCTAAAAATTAATTGTAACGGGGGCCATACATGGGCAAAATTAAAAACAAGAAATTAGAAGTAATAAAAAAAAAAAATGCGGTAGGATGCACTAATTTGTAAGACTCCCACTTAGTGCATTATGATCAAGAACTCGAAGCAGTCAATGCTAGAAAGGAAGTAGGGTTAGACAAAACTCTCGAATCGAACTGAACCCGACGGTTTTTCTTAAACTAAATACCCGAAATGGTATCTGAATCGAGAACCGACGAGTTTGGCTCGGTTCTAGACCAAAAATCGAAAAAACCGAATCTCCCTAATTTTTCTAATTTTTTATTTTAAATAAGTCAAATTATTTTATTTTTTTAAATAAATTGCTAATTAATTAATTTAGTCCAAATTCAAAATATAATTTTACTATTTTCAATTTTTAGCCAAGCCCAACTTTATCAAATTGACCAAAGTTCTATCCAAATTTTCTATTCTACCGTAGTGTCATTTCTTCGTTCTATTATTGTGAACTAGTCATCTTCCTTTTCACGTGATTTTAATAATCAAATTTATGAAGAACTCAATAAAGAAATATGCAAAAGATATCACAAGATTGAACTACGTTATTTTGGAAGAGCTAAAATTGAATATGTTATAGTCGAATTAAAACTCTCGAATCGAACTGAACCCGAATCGAACTGAACCCAACGGTTTTTCTTAAACTAAATACCCGAAATGGTATCTGAATCGAGAACCGACGAGTTTGGCTCGGTTCTAGACCAAAAATCGAAGAACCGAATCTCCCTAATTTTTCTAATTTTTTATTTTAAATAAGTCAAATTATTTTATTTTTTTAAATAAATTGCTAATTAATTAATTTAGTCCAAATTCAAAATATAATTATACTATTTTCAATTTTCAGCCAAGCCCAACTTTATCAAATTGACCAAAGTTCTATCCAAATTTTCTATTCTACCGTAGTGTCATTTCTTCGTTCTATTATTGTGAACTAGTGATCTTCCTTTTCACGTGATTTTAATAATCAAATTTATGAAGAACTCAATAAAGAAATATGCAAAAGATATCACAAGATTGAACTACGTTATTTTGGAAGAGCTAAAATTGAATATGTTATAGTCGAATTA
>CAIGRP010019220.1:0-10253 GCA_903798385.1 Fraxinus cuspidata
AAGTTTGATTATGTTACTAAGGTTCATGTTGCATGAGTCTAACCTTGTTAGATGTTCCCTATTGTTTAATTTTGATGTTCATGAATTCCATGTTGTCAAACTTTCAAAGTTGTTATGCGTCTGATGTTATTATTAACTCAATATTAATTAAAGTTCGATGTAGTTGTCAAAGTAAAAGTAGTTCAGATCGATAAGAGCGTATCAGCATAAAGCATAAATAGTAATTAAATGAGCACAAGCGCTTGAAGAAAAGAAGAACTTTATTCATTAATGAGATATTTACAATTGTTGGGCCGAAGCCATTGCACTTGTGAAAATTACAAAAAGGGGAACTCTCTCTAAGCAAGTGGGGAGGAGGAGCCACAAAGGGTATGATGGTGTCAAGAGGCACTTTTTCAGCAGCAACTTCTTTACCTGCATCATCTTCAAGTTCAATTATTTGGCATCTGCTGGAGTTTGAGGTTCAGGCTCCTCTAATTCATCCTCCAAAAATTCTGTTCTTAACTCTAAGGTGTTGACGCCACGAGTGTGCACCTTTAGCCATTCAATCACGTCCGTGTAAGCATACCTCCGCCAGTATTTGTGAAGCTCTTGTACATTTCGGTTAGATGAAAGTTGGCAAAGAAACGCTTCTCAGCATCACTACCAGCAGTTTCGACCTCCTGCCTGGCAGCCTCCATCTCCTCAATTAAGCAAGATACTTTGGAGTTCAGTTCCTCCACTTGCTCTTTTAGAGCAACATTCTCTTTGTTTGCCACTTTAGCTATCACATGTTGATGAGCATTAGACGTCTCTACTTGTTTCGTAAGTGAGGCCACTTTACTTTGGGATAAGTGGACCTCCTTCTTTAACTTCTCAATTTCCTCCAAAGCAGAAGCGAGCTTCACAGACTCCTCTGCCTCATTCTTCTTCAGAGCCTCAGCCCTAGCCTCAGCCTTGGCCTATTTGACAGTGTCCTCACCCTGAGAAGCTTTATTCACAAACTCTTTATTTTTTCTTTGACAGATTTGAAATAGGGCCTCCACCTCTATAACCATGCCGAATAACCTCCCCGCCTGGGCCACCATCATGGAAACAACATCGACGACATCACTTTTTTTCACAAAGGATTACCACTTTTCCATCCAGTACTTATGGAATGTTATTGTAGTAGTTTGAATTTCAAGAGAAAGAAGGGCAAAGCCTTAGATTCAAGCTCGTCGGTCCTTTTGGCCAAAGAAGGTTTGGATTTGGGAGTTTCGAAAGTGGTGGAGTCACTTGAAGCCTTGGCCTTTTTGGCAAGGTCTTGCCTCTGGGGCTCTCCAACAGTTGGCCTCTGGGACTCTAAACCTCTTATTGGGTTCTTTTTCCGCAACATTCTTTCCCCTATCTGGCATAGGGAGTTGTCCCTCTTCCTGAGAGGTAGCCGTCTTGATGACCCTCGCAATATTGTCCTTCACGTGCTTTCCTCCAGAAGATGAGAGCTTCACCCTTTTTTTTCCCGAGGTGGGCGTAGCGATGAAGATTGTGGTCATGTTAGGGGTAGGGTGCCTCCTCTTATTGAAGTTTTCTACAAGCCAAAGAATAAACAAGGTTAGCCAAATTCTATAAAAATTAAGAAAAGCATCAAAGTGTAAAGACGTCTTACCCCTCACTGCCAACAAACCAAAGTCTTCAAAGAAGCGACTCGATTTGATCAAACGGCCGCAGTTACGCGAGTCCAAAGATTTCTTATAGATCTTATTAAGAGTGTCCCAGTCACACTTAGTAAACTCGAACTGCTCGACCGACCCTACAAAACAAACACAAAAAATGTAAGCATTAGGCCTCATCAGTTCAAAAAATCAAAGAAACAGAGAATGCACTCACGGGCATCGAAGTATGAGGTTAGAACTTTGACGTGTGGGAAGATGTCACCCTTACACTCCTCTCACTTTTCCCTGACCTAGACTAGGTCTCATTCCATCCTTTGATGGAAGAGGGCAGGTCTATGAGAAAATTGGAGTATGACCCTCAAAGACACAAAGAGTACCAACCTCAGGAGTCCCCTTTTCCTAAAGATCGAGGTTGGTATACTGTTTGGAGAACATCCAACGGCATGTCCTCGCCCAAGAAGGCCTCCTTCCAAAGGAAGTAGGAACCCACCAATTAGGCCCAAGCATTAGGGACAAGCTGGGTAGGAGCCAGCTCGTATAACCTAAGGATAGACCTGACTTTCACTCAAATTTAATCATCAATAGCTCCTGGTTCATAAAGTTGTAGCTTCTCTACGTTGTGTGTCATAAAAGGCTCATAGTTTGATTTCAATTTATGTCCATTCGCCTTGAACTCTTTACCTACTTTCCAACTTTAAATTTCTACTGCACCATGAGGAAAAACACTAGTAACAACAGAAGGTCCAAACCATCGAGAACGTAACTTACTTGGAAATAACTTTAGATGTGAGTGAAATAAAAGAACTTTCTATCCAATAACAAAATTCTTTCATAAAATCATTTTATCATGGAAATCCTTTGTTTTTTCCTTGTAAATTCTAGAACTCTCATAGGCATAATTTCTTGTTTCCTCAAGCTTGTTTAATTGAAGCATTCTTTGCTCATATGCTGCATCTATCTCCATATTGCACTACTTAACTGCCCAGAATGCCTCGTGTTCTAATTCAATTGGGAGGTAACATGGCTTACCATACACAAGCTAATAGGAAGACATTCCAATCGGCATTTTATATGCAGTCTTGTATGCAGTCCGGGATGGACTTGATCTTTCGATTTGAAACTTCTACTTTCCCACTAGTTTGTGGGTGATATGGCATGGGGACCTTATGGTTGATGGTGTATCTCTTCAAAAGAACCCAAAAAGAACGGTTGCATAAGTGGTTTCACCCATCGCTAATTTTGGCTCTTGGGGTTCCAAACCTTGTAAAGATGTATGTTTTATCAAAATCTATAACCACTCTAGAATCGTTAGTTCGGGTGGCTTTTGTTTCCATCCATTTTGACATATAATCAACAGCAAGAATGATATAAAGATTTCCATGAGAAGAAGGAAAATGACCCATAAATCAATCCCCAAATATCGAAAATTTCAACAATGAGTATGGGTGTTTGAGGCATTTGATATTGGGCTCTCAAATTATCGAACCATTGACATCAATCACACGATTTGCAAAGAACAGCATAGGCTAGTAAAATCCACTCTCAAGCACCTTCAGGGCAGTCCTTTTTGCTCCAAAATGCCCACCACATTCATAAGAATGACAAAATGTTAGTACAGACTAAAATTTATATTCAAGTACGCACCTCATGATTAGTTGATTAGGGTAATCTTTCCATAAATATGATTCATCCCACACATAGTACTAGACCATTTTCTTGAGTTTATATTTTGTAGCAATGGTTAAGTAATTGGTGATCTTCTTAGTGATCAAATAGTTCACTATATTCGCATACCAGTGGGCCAAATCTATGACCTGAAGTAATTGTTCATTTGGAAAGCACTCTTGCATTGGAATGACTTCTTCTTCATGTACAAGGCGACTAAGCTGATCAGCAACCAAATTTTCACTCTCCTTCTTGTCTTTGATCTCAAGGTCGAATTCTTGCAAAAGTAGTATCCACATTATGAGCATTGGTTTTGGCTTCTTTTCGGTCAATAAATACCTAAGAGCTACATGATCAGAAAGCAAAAATAACTGCCAAAAGCTCTTTCTTAGTTGTGGAGTAATTGAGTTGGGCATCATTCAAGGCCATGGATGCATAATAGATAACATGAGGAATCTTTCCAACTCGCTGTCCCAAAGTAGCTTCCAATACATAGTCACTTGCCTCGCACATTAATTCAAATGGTTTACTAAAATCATCCATAAAAACTTCTATGATGCTTTCAAAAAAATCTGAAAATATATTGATCGTACACCTTTAAAAGGTGGAAGGAGCATTACAAACGTCCATGGGCAAATGAACCAAAGGGATAGGTAAAAGTTGTTTTTTCTTGGTCTTCGGGTGAAATTACAATTTGATCATAACCTGAAAAACCATCCAAAAAACAATAATAAGTATGACCAGCCATTCTTTCCAATATTTGATCAATAAAAGGTAAAGGAAAATTATCTTTGTGAGTTATAGAGTTAAGTTTTTGATAATCAGTACAAACACGACACCCAGTTTGCACCCAGGTTGGTACTAGCTCATTTTCCTTATTCAGTAATTCCAGATTTCTTTGGAACAACTTGGACCGGACTCACCCAATTTCTATCTGAAATAAGATAAATTACACCACTAGCAAACAACTTCAAAATTTCTTTCTTCACAACCTCCATCACTGGAGGGTTCAATTGGTACTGCGGTTCTTTAGTTAGCTTTGCCCCTTCCTGGAGCAGGATTCGATTCATATACTTGGAAGGGCTAATTTCCTTTATATCACTTATTGTCGAGCCAATAGCTGTCTTATGATATTTTAGTACGCATATTAGCTTTTCCTCTTGCAGTGTTGTAAGGTTCCTCGCGATGATCACTAGAAATGTATCTTCCCCTCCCGAATACACATATTTTATATGCTCTGTAAGAGTTTTGAGCTCTAAAATAGGAGCATCCATAACAGAAGGAAAAAGTTTCTCATTAGCCAACGATAGAGAAATGTTAGAATATTATACCTTTCTGGAATTTTTGGTAAGCACTCAAGAGAGGCCACGGCTTCTTCAATGATTTCGCACAATTGCACATCCCTTCTTGGCCTCTTAGGATCTTCTAATATGAGACTCTTCTTTAGAGTGATTTCCAGTGCATCTTCACTTGGGAACTTAAAAAGTTGCTGAGCTAATGAGTCAATTACATCAACTAAAAATCAAGATTGTAAGTCACTAGGATACCTCATCTCTTCAAAGATATTAAAGCATATAATCTCTCTATCAAATTCCATGGTTAGAGTCCCATCACGAACATCTATTTTTGTTCGAGCTGTCTTCATGAATGGTCTCCCCAAAAGCAATGGTGTTGAAATAGATGTTGACTCATCCTTCATGTCAAAAACATAAAAATCCACAGGAAAAATCAATCCATTCACCTACACTAAAACATCTTCCAATACACCCTTTGGAAAAACATTAGAATGATCGGCAGGTTGTATAACAACACCAGTAGTTTCCTTAAAAGAACCTAAATATAAAGAAGCATATATTGAATATGGCATGACATTAATATATGCTAAGCATTTCTTTTTCAAACCTAGTGTGGCCAATTTTACATGGTATATTGAAGCTTCCAGGATCCTTGCATTTTGGTGGAAGTTTTCTTCATAAGACAGTGGACACATTCTTCCCTACATTTACCACTTCATCACCTTAAGCTTTCGCTTAGTAATGCATAACTCCTTAAGAAACTTTGTATACTGTGGCACTTGTTTGATGGCATCCAAGAGTGGTATGTTAACTTGTACCTTGCAAAAAATCTCCTAAATTTCTTTCTCATGTTCCTCTTTTTTCATCTTTGCAAATTTTCTAGGAAATAGGTAAGAAGAACTATTAGTAGTAGAAATAGGAACTTTAGAAATTACCTTGGGTGCCTGAATTGCCTCGCTAGGAGTTGTGGCTTCATCTTTCCCAAGTGTTAAATCCTTGCCTTGTTTTGCTTCCACCATGGGTTCCTTTTTCCTTCTTGGTTCTATTGATGTTTCCTCGAGTTGCTTCCCACTTCTTAAAGTCACGGCATTAGCATTCTCCTTTGGATTGATAACGACTTGTGATGAAAACTTCCCAAATACTTATGATTCTAGGCTGCCTATGGTGGTAGCCAATTGACTGACTTGTGTCTCAAAATTCTTGATACTCGTCCAAGTTTCCTGCTGAAATTACAAATAGTTAGTAGCCAATTAACTATATTTATCTTCAAGAGACATACCTTGCTTGGTTTTGAGGGACAGGTTGGGACCGAAGTTGGTATGGCTATTGCTGCCTTGCTTGATTGAAACCCGATGGACAGTAGAAGAATGAATTAGGGGTAACAACTTATTGATTTTTTCCTACAAAGTTGAATTTGGGATGATCCCTCCATCCAACATTGTATGTGTTGGAAAAATGATCATATTTTTGTCTCTGTACTCCTTGCTGTCCTTGAAACCCTCATAGCGCATTGGTCTGCTCAAAGCTATCCTATTGTGGAGAAGGACGTATATTTGTTGGATGACCTACATTAGAACAAATTCCACACACTTTTGCCTGCTGAATATTGCCCACTGCCATTTGTCGAACTAGTAAAGTGAGGTTGGCAAGTTGTTGTTCAATGTTAGATGAAACACCAACTTCATTCACTTTACTTGGTGGCGAGTTTGACTGACTGCTGAATTGTTGGGAATTGGCTACCATGTTTGTTATAAAATTCCTTACAACATCTGGTGTTTTGTCTACAAGAGCTCCTCCACTTGCAGCATCAATCGTACTCCTTTTAATTGGCATAAGACCTTTATAAAAATACTACAGTAGAAGTTGATCACTAATTTGATATTGCGGACAGCTTGCACAAAGCTTTTTGAGGCATTCCCAATACTTATACAAAGTCTCACCATTGAATTGACAAATATCACAAATCTCTTTTCTGATGTTGGTAGCCTTAGATGTAGGAAAATGTCTCTCCAGAAAGAGCTTCTTTATCTCATTTCAAGTGGTGATTTATCGATATTTGTAGTTCTAAATATATCCTAAATTTTTGTATTTTATGTTATATAGGTAAATCTCAATGGTTGAATGAGGAATTAGAATAAACAAAGAAAATCAAGAAAAATAGGCAAAGTCCAAAGTTTGAGGACCAATTTTCAAATATTTAATAGTTGAATCGGACCACAAGAAGATAATTTGAACAATGACAAGAGACAATTGGATGGAATTAGAACTCAAAAAGTAATGGAATATAATCAAAATATTATCAAAATTAATTTTTAATTGCACAAGTTATATTCTAGATTTTTAGTTGAAGATTGATAGCCATTTTTGGCATAGTAAACGTCTGAATTGGAAATATTTTACTTCAAGAAAAGTTGTAACTCTTTGAGTTAGCTGAACACACTTTGAATAGTTTCAATCAGATATCAGGAGAGAAAGTTATGACTAAAATATTGTCTGCTGTGTGGAGATAAAAAATCCACGCGCGAAGGTAACTCACTTTATTCAATAGGAACTCTTATGAAAACCTTTCAACCAATTTTCTTCTCCTAAAAATACCTAATAGGAGAATACATATTAGAGTTCTCTAATATGCATCTCATACTCTAATATTCATCAATTATTATCATCAAATGAGAAAAATTCATAGTCTTTGTGAGAAAATTGAAGGGGGTTTGCAAGAATTCAAACAAACAAAGATTCAAACTTGATTTTTGGATAAAGTAAAGAAGGCGCAAGTAGAGATTCATCAAGAAACCATTGAAGAGATTCAAATTTCAAGATTCATCTTTATCTTCTCAATTTATCAAAAATTCGAGTTATATCATTCCACTTAAATATGATTTCTTATAATTTCGATATGTTAGGCTAATTTTATACATTGCTAAGATGAGATGTACCATTTTTATGATATTTTTAGTTTTTAATTAATTATGTTGACTTTAATTTGATTTGCTTTGGGGATATTTATTATCGTTTTTATCGTTCTTTTTTTATTTACTTGATCACTAATTGAATTGTTAGTGGATTTTATTATTATCGAGAGAGACAACAAAGCTTAAACACAATATAATAAACATTGTAAGGTTCGATAGAGGATAGAGATATACATATATGTTTCATATGGTTTCAATATGTGTTCTCGCACTTGTTAATGTATTTATCATGTTTGCATCTTTAAACGAGAGATAGAAGGGTCACATAAGGGAAATAGATTTGATCGCTACCGAGAGAGGTTTTAATTAAATTAGAAACATTGTCCAATATGAATGATTTCAAACTGCTACTTTAAATGTTACACTAAAATTGGAATAATAAAGAGGATCCGACATATTAGCAATGCATCTCACATATTTGAAAAACACATTTACTTACTTTCATTAGTTAATTGATAATTTAGGTATAAGTATAAAAAAATACAAAATTTGTTTGTTATTTGATTAAAATTACAATTAATTTTAACTCAGTCAAACACATAATCCTCTTAGGCCCGACACTTTATTCATAATTATATTACTTGACCACGATCTCGTGTACTTGCGGGTTTTCAAATGATCAAGTTTTTTGCGCCGTTGCCGGGGACTATTATTTTTTATAAATTTAGTTAATTTTAGCATTAATCTGAGTTTTACTTCTTTCTTTTAGTTTATTTCATTATATTAGGAAAACTTTAAAGTATTACCTACTTCTTTTTTCAGGACCTTGTATGCGAAGTTCAATAACCAGTGAACTTGCTCAAATTGACTCGGAGATCAAACTAACATTCAACTTTCGAAAAAGACAATAGTTAGAAACACACCAAAAAAGAAAGAGGAAGACATAGCAGAGATCATTCGAATCAAATGGTCATTAGGGCTAATCTGGAAGCAATGCAACTGATTGTCGCTGAAGCTAATGAAAATGCAAGTCTACTGGAGAGTACATGGTTCTACCAGTTATGGAAAGCTGGTCTAGCATAGTATATCCGGCATTTGGTCAGGCAAACTTGCACCTGAGAACTCATGTGATCAACATGTTCTAAAATGCGCTACAATTCTTAGGGAGAGTTACAGAGAATCCCTACGCTCATATATCAAGATTTTTGGACTTGTGTGCAACTATCGAGTTTCCAAGGGTGTTTAGTGAGACAATCAGATTAAGACTTTTCCCATACACATTGAGAGACTCAGCTAAGAGACTAGTTAGACATTTGTCCACCTAAGAGCATCACTGCATAGAAACAATTGAGTTAAAAATTTCTCAGCAAATATTTTCCACCAAAAAGGATTGCAAAGCTGAGGGATGAGAATACCACATTCCAACAATGGGACTCAAAATGCTATTTAGATATTTAGGAACGATGCAAGGGTTTACTCTGCCAATGCCTACAACACGGATTGCAGAAATGGCTTTAGGTGTAGTACTTCTACATTGGTCAGAATCTGATAAGCATGGCTAATGTAGACTCTGCATGCGATGGTTCTATCAAGTCTACCAAATCATGAAGGATCTAGCATTTACCAGTGTACTTTGTCCTATTGAAAGGATGAGTAGAAAAAAGGTTACTGGAGTATATGAAGTTGATTCTTTGATAGTAATATCAGCTCAGTTAGCATCATTAGCTCAAAAGGTGAAAAATATGAGTGCAACTCAAACAATCGGATCGAAATGTAAGCATTGTGGAGAAAATCGTTGGAGTATTGACTGCACCATGAGTAGTCCTTTTGTTTAGTCAGTAGAGGATGTAATTTTTACTCAGAATTTTCAAATGCAACAATACAAAATCCTAACACTTACTACCCAGGCTGGAGGAATCACCCAAATTTCCAATGGAGCAACAATTTGGGAGCTCATACCACACCACAACAAATTGAACCACCAGGTTTTCAGCAGATTGAAAATAAGTATTAGTTAGAAGATTTTGTTACTAAATTGACAAAGATATCTACCCAACACATGTAAAAAAACATATAAAACATTGCAAGTTCAGGGAGCTGCCATCAAGAATTTGGAAAATTAGATGGGACAAATAGTGAAAGCAATCTTAGAGACACTACTGGAGTATTGCATAGTGACACTAAGACAAATCTCAAACAGCAAGTAATGGCAATGAGAGTTGTAGATGAAGACCAGATTAGGCAATAACTACCCGCAGTGGAGTTCAACTGTTAGAAATTAATGTAAAGAGATCAATTGCTACAAAAGAAAAGGTACATACCACAGTTGAGGAGCAACTGGAGGAATCTAAGCGAAACAAATAAGTAGAGACAAAAAGAGCATCACAGGATCCAAAGGTTAAGGAAACTGCTCCTACTAAAGAATTTGTGCCATCACTACATTTACCACAAAGACTGCAAAAGAGAAAGCTTGATGATCAATTCGAGAAGTTCCTATATATGTTGATAAAGCTCCACATCAACATCTCATTCATGGATGCAATATGACATATTCCGATGTATGAAAATTTCTTGAAGAATATGATATCTAAGAAAAAGAAAACTTCCAGACCGAAAACAAGTGGCATTGACCAAAAAGAGTAGTGCATGGCTTCAAAATAAATTGACACCAAAACTCAAAGACCCAGGGAGTTTCACTTTACCTATTTCACTAGGCAAATGATTTCATTTTAATGCTTTATGCGATA
>CAIGRP010019225.1:0-11288 GCA_903798385.1 Fraxinus cuspidata
GAATCAAAGTAGATTCTATTAAGTTCTCCGAAATTGTGGTGCGATTTTGAATTTCATTTTCAGTATCATAAAAATATAATTGCTTATAATTCAGAGTATTATTTTCTGACATAAGCTGATTTACATAATGATATACCTGTCTCTGAACTCTAAATGTGTAAATGCCTTAGTATGATTTAAAGAGTTCTTTGTCGTACTTCACACCAAAAGAAGTGAATGAAAAGTGGTTATTATAGCCACGTGAAAGTTTTTTGAATTCCATACATGTAGGTTCTGTAGAGGTAAATAAATCATATAATTTATTTGGTGAATCAGACATAAAAAGTTTTACGCTTTCATCAGAGTAACAAAAACCTTTCGTTTCTCTATAAAATTTGTGTGCACCACAATGCTTACAATAATGACATGTTGGTAACACATATGCAGTAGTTGGTATACTAAGCAAGTTAAAACTTGCACATAAACATTAGTCGATTCTTCATTTGAAGTGAAAGACTTATATTTATGCACATAAGAATTATTATTTTGGGATAATGTAGGATCGTTTATCCTTTTACGATGATCAATAGATACGGTTTGAATTCGATTCCTCCTATCCGCTTGCCTTCANAATTATTTTCAAATGATATATGATCGTTTATCCTTTTACGATGATCAATAGATACGGTTTGAATTCGATTCCTCCTATCCGCTTGCCTTCAATTTTGTTGTTGGCAAATAAAGACATTGTATGATTTACTTGTGCTTTCGAAAATAGTTCCAAGATTAATAAAATCGTCATGACCTGATGTTTCTAGAGAATCCATCAAATCTACATAAAATAGAAAGTATTTATTAGTCAAACAATTAACAAATAATAATAATAATACTAAAATTAGCACATTGGGGAATAAATTTTATGGATGAAAGTCATAAAACTCTAGTATATATAACATTTATAAAATGAATATATAATGTTAAAGTCAACTAAGATAAGTTTAAAATTTAATGCAATAGTAATAAACATTAAAGTAGCTGCCTTAAATATTGATGGAATCGAATTTGAAGAGAAGTATGGAATTTTTATGTGGTATATTCAAAAAAATTTATTAGAGAAAGGTAAATTTAATTTTAAAAAATAGAAGAAATCCTTGCCTTTTTATCAAAGCAAGAATAAGAAAAGAAAATGCATAAATAGAAGTCATACGACCAATGGAAATCAGATTGTAAGGTAAAATTGAGCAACTTGGGAACTTTGTTTAGAATGTGTAGGCTAATAATTTGGGATAAGGCACATATGGTAAATCGTTGTGCTATTGAAGCTGTAAACAAAATGCTTAGAGATATTACTGATTGTGATTTGCCTTTTGATAGAAAAGTAACCGTTCTAGGAGGAGATTTTCGACAGGTTCTACTAGTTGTACTAAAAGTTGCCTATCTTATAATTTTAATAATTACAAAATAAACTTTTTCCATATGAACTGAAATTAAATAATTCTTTATTTCAAAGCAATTTTCTTTATGGAAATATTTATAAAATAATCTTATTTTATACATATCAATTATATTTAAAAAAAATTGTCCGCACAGTGCGGAGACACGGAGCAGCTGGTGCTGAACACTTGCTCCAACCGAAATCACCAACAATAATTACCAAGTTGGCATAGGCAGCCAAAGTTGAAATTGAAAATTATTTATTTGAGTTTCCATTTTAGAATATTCTTGTAATAATGCTTGACAACCAAGCAATTCATTAGCAGTAAAATCAACATACTGCCAACCATTTCTGAATTGAATAGTAAAACACTAATTACGTGTTTCTACTTATTAGCCTCGTTGGTCCAACTATACATGAAAATTGAATTGTTCAATTATAGAAGGAAATTTAATAATTTGTTGGGTGATAATATCTCCCTCAGCTGCTCAGTTTCTTAATTATATTTATTTCAGTGATTAGTGATATAATTAATCCATATACTGAGGGCTATTAATAAATATTAATTTAATACATATCTAACAAATCAGTGGCCTTTCTGTAATTTCACTTCAATAAACTAATGATTAGCCGTCTTCTACATGACAATGGTTGTATAAAAAACCTAAGGCTCTTTGCGAACATGCTCACGCTCACATGGATCTATTCATAACTATACATAAATTCAAATCTAATTTTAATAGGCACATGGATTAAAGGTATGGAGATTCAGCTTCATTTTTTTATAGCGTAATCTTGAATCATGTGTAGCTATATTCGAGGGTTATTTTGTTTTTGTTTGTGAAATTAATATAATTATAGTGGTTTTTTCATATCTGTTTATGAATTCGAAGTAAAAATTTATGCTTTTCGATTCTGGAAGGTCTAAGAAAATAAGAATTCTACGATTTTTCAATCCCTGGAAAATTTTATTTGTTAAGATGTATGATTTTTTCAATTTTCAGGAGTTATTAAAAGATTGGTGGGATTTCGTTTTCTTTTTATGAAGAGACAATAATAACATTTAATCAATGATAATTCTACACTCTTATTCCATAAAGAGACCATACAAAAGTAACAAGGAACAAAGGAACGTTCTTACAGCAAAATTAAGCATAAGTAGCAGAAAGTGATTATTGTTATAGCAAAAGTAACTTATATATATATATATATATATATATTTGTAGAGTTCACACATGAACCGGAGACGACGAAGAACAAACGATACAAGAGTGTGAAATTGATTGTCGCAATTTGTGGAGAGATTTACTATTTTACTGTATCGGAGTGAAATAAATTTTAGTTGCTCTCTTCTTTATTATAAAAAAAAATACGAGAAAGATATTTTACAAAATATCAACTGCTACACCTTTGCTTCTCCAATAGAAAATATGCATGAAAGAAAAAGATATTTATCCAATTTCAACTGCAGATACCAATGAAAGATATTTTCCTTTGCTTCTCCAATCCAAAAAAAAAAAATACAAAATATGCATGGACCGAAAAATTAGTCAACAAAGATGGTTGGCTACATACGAAGTTAAAAATACGAGAAAGATATTTTACAAAATATCAACCATTACACATTTGCTTTTCCAATAGAAAATATGCATGGAAGAAGATATTTATCTAATTTCAAATGCAGATACCAATGAAAGATATTTTCATTTTGCTTCTATGCATGGACCGATACATAGGAAATTACTGTAGGAAAAACATATAGAATAAGGCTACATGTGAAAACTCATGAGACAAAAAATGAAAGTCAACAAAGATGGTTAGCATAGGAAAATTACCGTAGGTTACTGTAGCAAAACCGGATGAAAATAAGGATGGATGTGAAAACTCATGGAACAAAAATGAACAGTGATAAGGGGATTGCCTCTTTTAAGATAATGAATGATAATATCATTTCCTAAATAATTTATCTTGCCCGGAAGTGTTTAAAATAAATGATTATACAAATGTGTTGTCCAATTGGTATATATTATTTTTGTGTATTTTATTCTTTTATTTTTGTGCTTGATTATAAGTTTCGATTTGGCTAATAATTGATGAAACAATGTTATTGATGTCATGTTGATGTCTAGTTCTTAAAATTTACATAGTTTTACTTTTGTTTCTTCTTATGAAAAATTATGTGTGCAATTAGACAACATTAAAATTTAATTACTGGTTAAATATTGTTACTTCTATTTTTTTGCAATCAGCCTCTTTCGTGTTGCACGTTACCAACGTTCGCGTTGTACTTTAGGGTTCCTCAAATTGTGACCACACCTCTACATTTTAGATAAATATTCTTCAATATCATGATTCATTTCTCCACCTTCCTTGCCATCCATCATCGAGACGTAGCATCCTTCACTAGCATATTTAATTAGCCTCCTATCCTTATTATCTGTATTAATCTGAGGATCATCCATTATAGGTTCGCCACGCACTTCATTTAGTAGTGCATTTGGTTAGCTACGTACAAACATGTATATCTCCACCAACCTATGACCATTCTTGCCATGCCATTGAACAACTCCCTCACATTTGATTCACTCTTTAATATAATCAATCCACTTCCCAAACTACATTTCTGCCTCCTAAAATAGAACTCCAAATCACTTGCAAATGAAAATGCTTCAAACATTTCTCTTGTGAGGTAAGAAGGCTTCACATAGTCCATGAACATTATTGCGCAGTATTCGTAAATCACATTGTTCAACTTATTGAGAAAAATCCCCATAGTGAATTGTCATTGTGAAATAGTTCATATAGTCAGCTGCATGTACATAAAAAACAAATTAATATTGAATCTTCAATAATATCATAACCATATTTCATGATCAAAACCCACAATACCAATTGATAAACATTATGGAAATAAAATTGGATCAAAACCCTAAAAAATTCAACATGTATAAAGTTACGAGTTCGTAAATGTAACAATGATAGGTCAATGGGCTTGTATATGGAGATTGTTATTTTGTGACCCAAATTTTGCTGGATGTTCGTGGATTGGTTGAAAGATGTGCTAAAGAGGTATGGAATGTTTTGAGACAAAAATTGGACTTGTGGAATCAATTTGGACCGAAACTCAGCGCCTGGGCACCACTAGAAGCACTGCCACCATCACTCACCTACCGTCTGCTTATCGCTCTAGAGTCATGCGCCACTCGCTTGGCGCGAGGCTATCGCTCGAGCAGCGTATATATCTGGAGAAAATTTGTTTCCTTCTTTGACCATTTTTTATCATATTTTCAGCCATAACATATTCTTTTGGGTCTATATATATAGTCCACGAATTGAATGACTTTCATATGAAATTAAGAGAGTTAGAATTGTATTAGATATAAAATATTATTTATATTTTCTCTCCATTATTAATAAAAATTTTCCCCTCTCTACCATAATATTTTGCTCTTCTTGTGTTGTGATTGCTACTTCATATCGTGGTATATAATCTCATTTCTTTTATTCTTAACAAGTAGTAACAACATACATAATTCTTGTTCAAATTCTAAAATGTGGTATCGGAGCTTAATGTTTGATTTGTTCGGGATTTTGTTCTTGTGATGACAAGCATGAAGTACGATATTCCGCTTTTAGATCGTACCACTAGGTTCTTGTTGTGGTAAGTGATGTTAGCCCAAAAATAACTAACCAAGAGAGAGGTAAATTGGTTTTTAAAAATTTTTCAAAAAATGAACTTAAATCAAGCAAGTTAAGAACACGTTGTTCAATTAATAATTGTAAGCAAATATATCAATCAAATAATAAGTATAAATGAAATAACGATAAGTAAAAGGGTAGATATGATGCAAATGATATAATTGTGGAGGTTTGATCCATAGTAATGATCTACATCCTCCGTTACCAAGTTCTTCAACACAAGCAAGGTCTTTCTCTATATTGATTGACTTATGGTGTAATTCAATCTTTTATAATACTTTCGGTGACTTAAAAACAAGGAGTACCGATTCTTATACAATATTGAGCTTTATGAAACATCAATATGACTCACACGATAACTTACTATGAGGAACATTATACCATTGAACTTTCACGAGACCTCAATATGACTCCACAAGTTTAGAGCAATGATTTTACAATGAAATTTCTCTTTTAATAAAGGATACAAATGAAAAAGTACTAAGATATACTAACATGTCAATGAATAGCAACAAATAATAACTCAAATGGTAAATGAAAATTTTGATAAATATGATAGCTGAAAATTAGATTCAGTCAATCAAAGTTTTTCAATGAAAAGATGAAGAATAATCAAATGCAATTTAAGTTCAAAAATCTTCTCAAAACATTTCTCTTTTTTAATGAGTGATAGCAATAAATTAAGTTCTAAGAAAAAGATGAGAAATTTTGATCAATATGATAATTAAAAGTTTGAATAAAACAATCAAAATATTTAATATGAAGACGTGGAAGAAATAAATGCAATGTCAGTTTAAAAATTTTCTTCAAAATATACCATTCTTTTATGAATGATAGAAATAAGTTAAGTACAAAAAGATAGATGAAATTTTTTGATGAAGATGATAAAAAGAGTTTAAATCAATCAAAGTTTTTTATATGAATAAATAAATGAAATGAATGCAATGTAGGCTTAAAAAATTCTCTCAAAATATATCTCACTTGTTCTTTAAACTTTTATTGAAGAATGGAAAGAATGAGGGCATTTATAGAGCTCAAAAAGCAAAATACTCAGTCAAATCGGATAACCAATCGGATGTCCGTCTTTGGATCTGAATGACTAAAATAACCGTTATGCATATTAATTCTAAAGGTAAAAAAATCCGACCGTCACATCAACCGGACGTTTGCCTTTTACAAATTTATAGAGAAAGATTTTGCAAAATATTCTGGGGATTTGGACGATCAACTGGGCGAGCATCAGGATGGTCGCATGCTCAGACTGGACGTCAGACTGTTTCGACCAATTTTTTTCGTTTTTGACACCGTTTGATCCAATTTGAATATTTTGACAAATTTAAACTTTTGGAAAATGTTTTTAACTAATTTTCAAGGTAAATAATATTTTAAAAATATGATCTAAGTTCAAATATCATTTTGAAAATCAATTTTACTTTTGATCAAAACATTTTATACAAGTGATAATAAAAATAACTTTTAGTGCACAAAGTAATTTTTGAGTTTTTATCATTCGTTGCTAAATATCAAAATATTAGTACATTTACATTTGATCTAAGAACTCTAGTCATCTTGTTTCGACGTTTGACTCTTAAAATCTTGTCTTGATTTTTCAACGTTTGGCTCTTAAGCTCTCGATCTTGATCTTTCTTTGACGTTTGTCTTTTAAGATCTTTTGACGACGATTGATTTATGATTAAATGTTTTGAAAACTATAATCACTTTAAACTCAATTGTTAGTAAACAAAATTAATTTATTTGTTATAATCAAAACTTTAAGATTATAATCAATCATAGGTCAATAATTTTTCCCTTTTTGATAATGACAAAAAAGATGATGCAAAGTAATATCAACAAGGAATAAAGAATAAAGATATCACATTTAAAGCGTATTCCACCTATCTTTTACAAACAAATTGTCATCCATTTAAAGCATATCAAATAGTAAACTCAAAGTATATCAGTTAATCATTGAAAGTATATCATCTCACCCATCTTTCTCCCTTTTCAACGCTTTTCAAATCTATCTTACTCAACTACTCACTTTTGGCATAAGCAAAAAAGTAACACACATAAGAGCAAGAGTATGACATATAAGATCAAAACTTTAAATCAATAATAGAAAATAATAATATCCCCCCTCAATTAAACACAAGATGCCAAATAATCATTACATTTATTGTAAAATACTAAGTAAAGTATGGGTGATAAAATGACAAAAGTTTAATCATCTGCGTAAAATTTATATAAATTTCAACCAATGATAAGAATCAATCATATGAGAATATTTATAATCAATTCAATTTAACTACATACTTGAAATTCATAGATAATTCCCAAAACTCTTTGAATATATAAAAATCTATTTAATGTTAGAGGTTTAGTGAGAATGGTGGTCAATTGATTTTCCATATTCACAAATTATAATACAATATCCTTCTTTTGGGTGTCTTTAGGATACCATAGACATAATATTTTAGTACCACTAAGTTATCTAAACATTCATTTTATGGCACTAAAGTGTGATTGAGTATTGGATTATTTAGCACATAATCACACACTAAACATAATATCAAGTCTAGTCTAGTTGCGATGAAATAAAGGATAGTTTGATCATATTTCAATATTTTGTTATGTCTATAGAAGTACCTTAATCATCTTTGTCCAATTTAATTGATGATCTCATTGAGGTGTTCATTGATTTCTACTCTTTCATTTCAAACTTATTGAGCATGTTCAAGAAAAATGCATGTTATTCATGGTGGTTATGAAAGTGACAGATCGAAATCTAACTTCAGTAATCAAACTTTTAACTATTGCAAGATTAAGAGTCATATAAAGAAATATTGCTACAAATTACAGAATAGAGAAATCGGCTGCAAATCAGAAGGGAAGGCAATAAGAAACTTTAAGTAAAGTCGATGTTGCAGAGAATTGTTTGAGTGATGGAAAACTTTTGGTTATTTTGATGGCAATTCCAAACTGACGGGGATTGGATTCTTGATACGCTTGCACTTTTCATATGTGTTCTAATTAGGATTTGTTTTCAACATATGAAGAAGTTTTGAAACATGTTGTAGTTATGGGAAACAACACACCCTGTAAGGTAGGTAGTATTGGAAATGTCAAACTTAAGATGTTGAATGGGACGGTAAGAACATTTGACGTAGTGAACATGTTCCAAATTTGAAGAGAAATCTTATCTCCTTAACTACTCTTAATTTAAAATGGTACAAGTTCATTGGTGAAAGTGAAGTCTTGAAGATTTGTAAGGGTGCCCATGTTGTGTTGGATGGACAGCGAAGGTCCCAAATCTATGTCTTGCAAGGTTGACAAAATCTTTGAAGATCAATCAGTAGAAGCTTAGAACTTTTGTGGATATTCAGTATGATACAGTACCGTTAGAGCTTGGTTTGGGGTCCGTGTTGAAGAATACATCTCAATGTTGAAGAATACATCTTAATAGAGTTTAGAGGCTACGGATAATACAGCTTTGTCACCACCAGCGGTGTCATCATATTTAATTGTTAGAGACAGACCCCAAAGAAATATTAGGCCTTTTCATAGGTACGGTAAATTGAAGTTAGATGCTTATGCTTTAAGTGTGGTTGAAGGTGTTGAGTCTAGCCAATAACCTTCTAAAAAATCATTTCATGCTATTGATTCTGTTTCAGGACATGATTTTGCCCTGTTTGGTAATTATTGATTTATTTTGTGATTTTATTACTCTTGTTGATAATTCGAACCAATTTGGGAACTCAAGGTAATTTTCCTGAGTAATGCTTGGATTATTTATCTTAATTGGACTTTGTGGAATAGGAGGGGAACTTTTAGGTTGGAGAGTTTTATTGAAAAGCCGTCGATTTATTCCTTGCAGTTGAATTTGTTATTAGGTAGAGATATTTTGAAACTTAATTCCTTGCAGTAGGATTTGTGTTAAGGTGGAAATTTGTTATTTTGTGATCTAAATTTCATTGGAAGTTCATGGATTGGTTGAAAGAGGTGTTGAAGAGTTATGAAAAGTTTTTGGGAACAGAAATTGGGTGTTTGGAATCAATTTGGATCGAAACTCAGGGCTTGGGTGCCATTGGAAGTGCTGCCACTCTCGCTCGCCTACCGCCCACTTACAATTTGAGCGTTGTGTGCTACTCGCCTAGCATGAGGTTGCCGCTCAAGCTGCGTATATATCCAAGGAAAATTTGTTTCTCTCTTTTGATTTAATTTTTTATCATCTTTCCAATCATAACATATTCTTTTAGGTCATATATAGTCCACGAATTGTACGGCTTTCGTATAACTTAGAGCAAGTTAAAATTGTACTACATACACAATATTCTTTATATTTTCTCTCCATTATTAATAAAATCTACTCTCCTTGTCATATTATTTTGTTCTTCTTGTATTGCAATTACTACTTCATATTGTGCCATATAATCTCGTTTTTTCTATTCCTAACAAGTGGTATCAATATAAATAATTCTTGTTCGAATTCTAATAGAGATATTCAGAGAGTAGTAGAGTAGTAATCAAGTGGAAGAAAATGGGAAAATTGTGAAAAGACAATAATACCCTTCACTTTGGACAAAAGTAGTGTTCACACATTCACTTAATAGAGTATTTGAGTGAAAATTGAATGGGAGGATGTTTTGCTTAATAAAAGGTGAAATTAAGGTAAAAATGCTAAAAATTAAAATGTAGAAACATTTTCGACGATAAAAATAAAATATATGGACATTTTATATTAATTTTGTTGTAAATGGTAAGTTATTGGTGAATGACAATTGTATCCATGCAGTCCTAGATATTATTACCATTTGTATTCATATTCTTTCCCTATAAATATAGGGTTTTGGTTCTCATTATAATATACACAAGTTTATTGACTTCTATTCTCTCTTCTATTTTTCTCTATTTTCACAATACGTTATCTGCACGAAAGATCAATTTTTTTAAAGTTTAGTGAATGTAGTAATTTTTTAAGCATAATCATCTATCATGTGTATCAAAATTAATTTGGTGACATGTGAATTTTTGTATATACATATCTCGTTTGCCAATCAATTCTATCGATTTTTTTTTTAAGCATAATCAATTTGTATGTATATGTGCCTTAGATTCATGTACCTAATTTTTTTTTCATTCTTCAACTATTGTATTCTGTTAAGCATGTACATAGATTCTATCAATTACACAAATTCTATCAATTAGCACTGTTGTTTTCTGTGAACACCGTGTTTTGTAGCTTACGTTAATCCGAAATCAATGGATTCTTTGCATTACTGCCGCCACCAAAGGCTCTTCTTCTTTGCCTTTTGTTTGCACACATTAATTCATGCTTTATTATTAGTAAAAAGGTTTGAGTCGTTTGATAAAGAATTATTCTTTTCTTACTATTATTGCATGTTGATCAATTCATCAATTCATGTTTGTTTTAATTTATTTTTCATCTCTATATTTGCAAAATATATACACAATAATTATTAAATACCCTTTGTATCTTTAACCCAATTAAATAACTTTGGATGTTTTATTATAAACTTTAAATTAATAATGTATCATGTTGTTGTTCATGAAGTAGATCAACATTATAATTAATATTCTAGAAGAATATTACTTACTCTTGAAGAGTATGAATTATAATTTTCAATATTCCCAAAAAATATTGACATATTGCTCTTGAAGAAACAATAGTAAAGTTCAACGTGCACCCGAAGTAGTACATGTTTCGAAGAACATACTATTTTAAATTGGTGTGTATCCCTGAAAGAAAACACGTAATTTATGTCATATTGATATTGACTACTTTATATTTAATCATATTCTTCGAAACTAATTATATTTTCTTTTGCTTTATTGCGTAATTAATCAAATGGAAAACATTACAAAACTTGAGTTTGTTGCACTTGATATATCTGGCAAAAACTATTTGTCATGAGTACTAAATACTGATATTCATCTGGTCTCAAAAGGTTTGAGAGAGACAGTAAAAGAAGGAAACAAAAAATCCCTTCAAGATCGTGCAAAAGCACTCATCTTCATTCGTCATCATTTTCACGATGGATTAAAAATTGAATATCTCACTGAGAAAGATCCACATGTTCTTTGAAAAAAATTAACTTAAAGATTTGATCATCAGAGGACTATAGTCCTCCTCAAAGCCCGCTATGAGTGGATGCAT
>CAIGRP010019231.1:0-23553 GCA_903798385.1 Fraxinus cuspidata
TCCATATTCATCAAAAAAAAAATTTTAATAGCTTAATAATTTTTTAAAAAAATTGAACACTTAACAAGTTGTTCGTGTACAATATTTAACTCCGCCTACTCGAAATTGAAGTAGTCGGTCCAAAGCCCGGATAAAGGAGGAGGGTTTGTTTATCTTTCTTTTTTATTACTATTTTTTTTAAAAAAAATTGAAAAATGTATTTTTAAAAAATGTTTAGACAATGTGCATATATTTTCGGTTTAGACTTTAGAGTTTAATGAGACATGAGTAGACCGAGCTTTTCTCGGCTTGTCCGAGCCGGGTCGGCTCGGCCCATTGCCACCACTGAGTAAGTGACTTAATGGTTAACATAATAAATGTTGGCAATATGTGATTTGATGAATAAACTAATTGTGTTTTAAGTTTTATGATAGGTTATTATGTGACATTATATTATGGATTATGTTTACCATTATATTTATGTAGCATGATTGTAAAATATTTTACACGTAAATTCAAAATAAATATCCATTTTTTATTCACAAATTTATTTTTTTGAAAAATTACTATTCAAAATATATTTTTACACAGTAATGCTATTGGCTAAATATGTCATTATCATTTAACATAACTAAAAACGGAGTAAATGATCATTTGTGTACTGTGCATGGAATTTTGTGGAATTGTAACAAGTAACAACCCGACGCCACTATGTCAACATTGGAAAAATGCTGCAGGTATTGGAAAAAAAAAATCAGATTTTGTACATAAATTTGAATTCCACTCATGGAGATGGGCACACTTAAATTAAATATTGCAAAAAATTGAGGCCCACATGTGTGTATCCTGTCCGGTTTCTATGGGCTATTTCATTTACCCATAGCATTGTTAGTCAACCTTGATTTTATCAATTCTCTCTCCCTGTTTCTCTCGAACACCTCAATGTCCTTTTATTTTGCCATGATGTCCTTCCCTTTATAACTTTTGTCATATCAAGTCCTTTATAAGATCTTTAATTCCAAATTTGATTCTGCTAGCTCTTTCTTTTCAAGCATCAATTATAAAATTGTTGCCAAAAGGCTTATAATCTACTAAAAAATTTATCAAACATACTATATTGATTTTACTCTTATACAATAAAATGTTCTCTATTTTGTTTCCTTCAAACAACTTTCACTTGATATGTTCGTTGTGGTTGCATAAAATCAATTATCACCATAGCGAAAAAAAACCATAAAAAACTAATTATGATACGAAGAGCATAATTTATGTGAAAAATGTCATAATAAGAAGTATGATGACTAGAGAAAAACTATTTCGGATTGAAATACATGGATAATTAGACCATGCGCTTGTTTGATTTTGATTAATTATGAATCACTTTCCCGCACACTCAATTTTAACGACATAATACAATAGATGAAAGAGTAAAGATCAAGTAAAACTTTTTGTGGTTTATTTTACTTTGTTTATAATTGTAATAACTATGTGCATGTAAATAAATCCATTGCACTTGTTGAAAATACTTCTACTAATTGAGCTTTTATTGTTGCAAATATAGTTCCAAAGTGAAGAAGCAAAATGCTTTGTATACTCGTTGACATACGTGCGTATGAATTCTTACCCTTAAGAATCTTTAAATAAACATATCAAAGATTCTTGCCTTTAGTTAGCTAAGGGACGGACCCAGCACCTGGCCAGCCCCCGCGGTCGCCCTTGTTAGGTCCGCCAAGAGCTTCAGTTCCTGAAGATAGCAGCGGCAACCAGAAAATGGAGAAGAAGACTGGTGGGCGGAGATGCAGTCCGCTGAAGGCTGAAGCCATTATCCAGTTGGGCTGTATTTAAAATATTTTTGGGCCGTATTTAAAAAAAAAAAGCCCAAACGAAAATGAAAGGGCCCAACCCAATCAAATAGCCTAAACCCCCCCCCCCCAGGCTCCCACAGGCCAGAAGTGAGAAGTCCATTACTCCTAGCAGCAAAAATTGAAATCGATATATGCGAGAGCGTAGAGGATGAGGGCCTGACCTGAGGAACTGCAGCAACTGCTGCGACTGTACTCTGGAGCCTGGAAGTGGAGGTTCTGCCTTCTGCCCGACTGCGCCAGGGCCATTGCCTGTCTGCGGTGCGGTCTGTCTGGTCTGGACTCTGGTGGCTGTGCTGGTGCCTCTGCCTGGTAGAAACGATAAGGTCGGTTTCCATTTCCGTTCGGTTGTCTTTGGTTTTGTTTATTTTTTATTTTTATTTTTTTTTGGTGAATTGGTGATTTATTATTGTCTACTGTGAGGCTGCTGATGATTATTGATGAACTTTGATTTTTGAATTGTGATTTGTGAAATGTGATTATGTGAAATGTAAAATGTGATTGTGATTTGTGAAGTTATTCACTTGCTTAAGATTTTCAATGTGAAATGTGATGGTCAGATGGTGAAATGTGATTTCAAATTTGTGAAATGTGAAATGTGATAAAATGTGATTGTGATTTGTGAAGTTGTTCACTTGCTTAAGATGTGAAAATGTGAAATGTGATGGTCAGATGGTGAAATGTGTTTTTAGATTTGTGAAATGTGATGATGAGTAATAACTTTTATTTAGGAAATTAGGTTTTCAAGCAATTAGGAATAAATGAAAAAAATTAATGGTGACGTTGTTTACTTATTTGGCTCAATTAAACCATATGTATATACTTTCTACGTTTTAGTATTTTTATATATGTATCAAATTATAATGTTGGCTATTACGATCGTTGATTGTCAACGGTCAGTGGTCACCGATCAATGGTCTCCGCCCTAGCTGAACCAAAATGTTGGATTCGCCCATGGCTACGATTATTATTCTTTAAATCAGTCTTAGAGAAATCATGTTTGAAAAGTATTTATAAATAATTTTAAATTATAAATGAATAAAGTGATAAATTACAATTTGATATGCAAAATACATATTCTCTAACTACACGAGTAGAGCATTTCATTCATCTTCACTCATTTGTTTTGGAAATTTCGATTTGGGTTTTGGCAATATCGATTTTACAATTTCTCGCAAGTTTTTGGGATAGAATATGAATTAAAGCAAATTGTTGGTGCAAAAATAATATAAATAAATAATTGGAGTCCTTGAGAAGAAAATATATGTCATATTATACGATTATAGTTTCTGTATGGCCAACCTGTCCAAAATATCTTATTGTACCAACCCCTCTAGAGAGAATCTAAACCATGAATTTGAGAGACTCACACTGGACCAACACGTGGCAAATTTTGTTATAAATATCAGCTTCTAAGGTTTTTTTTACCAACTATGCCCTTTAACTTTTTGCTATTTCCCCAATAGAACCAAAATATTTCCCATTTCTATTTCCTCGTTTTTTCTATCATATTCTTATAATAATTATGACATGAAAGAAATTTTTGGAGAAAATTAACAAGGCCATGTTTGGTACAGGCTACTCAAAACTTATTTTTAATCCTACATTCTCTAAATAAATTAAGAATTATGTTTTTTGTACATTTCTTGTGACATCAAGTTTGACATCCTCAAACCTCAATGTATAAAATATTTGATAATTGATTGGAAAAAAATGTTGTTAAAATTAATATACAAAAATTGACTCAGCTCAAAAGATGTTAAACTTGATGTACATGTAACCTGATTGATAAATATCAAAATAATCATGTAATTGCATCTTTGTTCGGAAAAGACTATTATTAATTTTTTAAGAATTGTGAGGAAGTGATGAGAATCATAAAATACGTGGATAATGATGAATAGTAATTTTAAATGGATAAGTGAAATTAAAATTTGACTTTAATTGAATAAAAAAGCAACTTCCTAAAAATTTATATTTGATACCCTGAGGCCTGAATTAGAATTTTTTCCCCAGAACGACTAACAAATACATCGCATAACTATATTCTTTAATCTAATTTAACATATTTCGTGCAACACGTCTTGAACTAGAGAAGAAAATAGCATGTGCCTTCTTTGCTCCCCCGCAATTTTAGTGATTTTTAAACAGTTATACCAAAGTGTCTTCAGCTTTATCTTTCTAATCTTATAAAATAACGTTATTTAGCATTATTGGTGTTTAGCACTATTTTACATAGTAGTATAGTGACAATAAATGATTTGTTTAGTAAAACTAGTCAAACTTGAACGTGTATTGCAAGATATTCTGAAATATTTTATAAATGTTCTAAAAATAATATTTGATATCAATTTTTTGGAAGAATTTAGTGAATCTCAAATTCTATTATTGGATTTTTTTTTTTTATGATGAAATACTACAAATAAACAGCATTTTTATATTACATTTGGTACATAAGAGTTAATTGTTAACACATGAATTTAAATACTTATTAAAATATCTAGAGACACGAATAAAAATGAATTCATCTATAATAACTCTAAATTTATGTAGATCAAAATTCATCACATCAAAAAGTACTCGGGAGTTGATAAGATAATTTCCCCGTAGGACATATCTTGTCATTACACCATACATCATGGATCCTCTTCCACAGATATTTTTCAAAGCAACATGCCTCACCTAAGATCTTCATCATCGATTCCGTTAGGCTTTGCCACCAAGCTTCAATATAGGAGAGGTTTGGAGAAGCTTGACCGTAGTGGTTGTGCAAAAACCATTGAGGGATGATGCAACACTATCAAGGACGAAGGTCATGGGTTAGCCTACATCATTCCGGTAGGGCGAAGATCGTAGATGATCCGGAGTGGACACGCGAAGTGTTGTCGCAATGGGTTTTATTTAAGATGGGCTAAGCACCCAAAAATGCAAGGATGGACCACATTCACATTGTCCAATGATAAAAAAATACATTCTAGTCTCATTGGACTAAACAACAATGACATCACTATCTAATATGCAGTGTTTAATGCACATTACTCTATTTAAATAGACACCAAAAATACATTCATTATTATTGAAGGATTGTTTAACATTGATTTCTCTCAACTTGTTTTTTTGAAAATATTAAAAAATTATTTTCACTTCAAATATATGTGATAAAAGGTACAATCTAGTCTCGTTGGACTATATAATAATGACATCACTATCACTATCTAATATACGGTGTTTTAACACGCATTACTCTACTTCAATAGACACACCAAAAATACACGTTACTATTGAAGGCTTGTTTTACTCTACTTCAATATGACCTCTCAATATAATAATTATATACGTAAATTTAAATTTTTTTTTCTTATTTTCTAATTATCGAAAAATTGCTATTATAAAATTTATTTTTTCAAAAAATAGGTCAAAACAAATCCTAAATTTTGATTTTCAAAGAAAATAAGTCCAACCGTACGTAGAATCCAGAAAGGTCCCTTGACGGTTCAAAATTCAACGTGCATTTGGGTGCGCATACCATTTTTCATGGGTTCACAGATTTGGTCAAATCAAAATGAAGGGTAGAGAGCCATTTGCTTGCTTTAAGAGTATGGACAATAAAATTACCTGCCCCACAAGTACAGTAAATTGGGCAACGTGTCAAATTTGTAACGGCGATATATGGGGCAACCACATAAACATGATATGAATCGGTAATTCCCCGCCACGCGTCGGAAGCAGGTGTGGTGTTACCGGCGGCTAAATGGAGTCCACGAAGCTTCCGGCAGTTGTTTAGGTGATGGTTTGAAATTTTGAATATAAAGTAAAATGGAGCCCTAACAAAGGCTAGGTACAATGCATCTATTTGTATGTAGTTTTCATGGTATTACGTGTATATGTTCGATAAATTAATAATCTCATTTATAAATCATAATATCATCAGTTTCGATTTTGGATCCGTCTACTAAATTAATAATATCACTAAATGTATAAAATAATATATTTAGATAATTTAAGACCAACGAATATATAAAACAATATCTGCTTAAATTCATAAAACTTCAAATGATACAAATTAACAAACATTTAATTTGACAATTTTTCAATTTGTCGCTTTTTCAAAATATACATATGAAGTCTTCTACTTTTTTTTTTTTTGCACGCAAGTCAAGTTCAACTTCATCACTAATTATTCAATGCACATATCTCAAAATATTAAATTTTGAAATTAGTGCATGCGCATTAATGTTTCCATTTTAATGCATGTATAAGTGTTTTTTTGACAGTTCATCGATTAAATTTTGAATTTCACCACATTCAGTATTTTTTTTTAAAAAAAATCTACATATATTATGATAAAATATAATACAAATTATAAAAATATAAAATACTCTATAAAGTAATAATATTTATTTATCGATAAATTAATAACTCCTTTAAAATTGTATTTTTTTTCTCGATCCCAACATGATTATTTTATAGAATTTTTACAATTATGGTTTTATGGGCCTCAATGAAATATGAATTTTAACAATTAAATAAAGCCCTGTTGGTTGGATATTCATTAAATCAAAACTCTTTTTTCTCAAATTCATTTTTAACTACACATTTGCATAATAAAATATTTTTGCATGTAAATTCAAAAAAAAAATTTATTTTTAACTATACATTTTCCAAAATCTCACTACTCCAAAAACTCGTTTTCTTAATTAAAAAAAAACGCTCATTTTAATGAATGTCAAGCAAGGACGAAGAGAGAATAGCACATTTGTTCCCAAACCTTTTAAAACGTACGCGAAGTATATATCTCTAACCTTCAAAACTGGCGCATACATTCTCAACGTTTGAGAAAATAGACCGAGTATTCTCTGATGACGGAATCCATCCATTTCAACTGTTCAGGCCGCATAAAAAGACAAAAAGTATCCTCCCCTTTAGGTATACAAAAACAAAAGATGGAAAAACAAAAAACCTACAAGTTAGTTACTGTAATTACAAAGAAATTCAGTCCGTCTTGAACTTTTGTACGAGATAGAAGAAAAGGTCTCCCTTTCTCTATGTTTACTGCCTCACTCTCACAAAACAAGTTTGACTCATCAATTGACAAGTTGTAACCTGATATGAAAAGCCAATTTGCTTGAACTTGATCTCGAGTTGAAATCTGTTGTCCAATTTTTTATGTCCACCCAAATAATTATTGATACGTCATTTAAACTTAACATGTCATTAATTTGATGGGTTAGTGGTGAAGTTAATGATAGTAAATTTAAGATAACATGTTAAGACGAATTATGTCATCAAGGACCTACCATGCATATTACCTCAAATAACATGAGTCTCATATAGTACATCCGTTATGCATTATTAAAGAAAATTTTACAAGTATCGTAAATAAAATCACCCACGACTTTCACGTGAGTCACAACTATACAAAATTATCAAACCACTTCACATTTATCTCCACTTCAATTAAAAGTGTACATAGTCATTAGCTATAATATACACCAGCTGAGTTAAGGTTATAATTCTGGCAATTTCAGTGTGTCCACATTACACTTTTGATTTTTCTCACAAGTGTCACCTATAGAATGTGACACTCTTTGAACAGTTATCCGCACATTCAACTAAACAAAGCTCATGGGAATATGTTGAAAAGAAGACAACTTTTTTGGATTTTTATCTAATAAATACAGTGTTTCAATCTTTGAACCAAGAAAAATGAATAATTTTATTTAAATTTCGATTGAACAACAAAGTTACATATTGCTTCATTCAAAAAAATAGGAGAACAGTACTAGTCAATTTGGTGGTGGTGAATTGATAATTACTTTTTAAATTAAAATTTTGTTGATGGGGGCTAATTTAGGTTGAGATTGTTTACTAAGGAAGAGCGAGCGTTTGTTTTTTTTTTAAAAATATATTTCGAAGGGCCTTTTATTATTCTCTCTCGCTATTTTTGTCGTTTTAAATTTTAATTAATTGTCTCTAAAATAATGAACTCACATGTAATTAAAAAACTGTTTTTAGAAGTGAAGGTATGGACTATGGAGTAAAAGATCTACGTGTGCAAAATTTTCTAAAGCCTGCTGATGGGCCAAATGAGCACGCTGTAGCCCAATGGACCACTAAAAACTGTAATTAACTGAGCAGATCCTATAGGTATTGTCCATGCCCAAAGCCTGTTGATGGGAAAAGGAGAGAGCGCATGTTGGACTCGGGTGGTAATGTAGGAGGGGTTGGGCAAAAATCAATTCAAATCGTTCAAACCAAATAGATATATGTCACATTTTATCTATCGGTCACAGATCAAAAAAATTATAGGTCACATTTTATCTATCGGTCACATATTTTCAAATTTGTTGGTTACAAATTATTTTTTGGATGATTAGTCACAATAAACCAAATAGTTGGTCACATACTTCAAACACCCCATCCCTGATCCTGATCCGCCACCAATACTTTGTCACAAATTAACCAAATAATTGGTCACAAACGTTATCTCACCACCGCCCCACCAGCAACATAATACCACAAACGCCACCACCAACACACCACAGAAACATATCACTGTCGCCAACAACAGAAACGCACCATCGCCGCCGACGAAAATGACGCCGTGACTATCACACGCATCGCTGCTGCTACTCTCCACAAACGCCTGCTCCAACACCACACACCACCTCCACCTGCAACTTCAATCAACCACCAACAACCAACACTCCACAAACTGCCATCACCTCACAGTGTCGTCGCCACCTCCAACATTTTCAGCCCCACCACCACAACTACCACTTCCAACAACAAATAAGATCCAAACCAGATCCCGCCACCATCACTGCGACCACCAGATCCGCTACGACCACCATCACCTCCATCACAGAGACCTTACCTCACCGTAACCACCAGATCCGCCACCCAACACAGCCAACACTCCACAACCACCATACAGCCAACAACGCGACATCACCTCACCGAGAACACCAGATCCGCCACCCAACACAGCTAACACACCACAACTACCATAACCTCACAGCCAACACAACCAATAATCCACAACCACCACCATTTTGAGCCACCACCACAACTACCATTTCCAACAACAAATCGGTTCCGCTACATCACCGCTACCACCATCACCGCAATCAATGTGACAACCAGATCCGCCATCACTGCGACCACCATTCTTGCGGGTTGCTGCATCGACAACTGTAGTAGAGAGACGATGGGTTGCTGCAGCGGTGACGACGGTGACCGGTTGATAGTAGAAAGACGGCGGCGGATTGCCAGAGTTTGAATGGGTCGCTGGTTGTCGGAGAAAGAGAAATGAAGAGGGAGAAGAGGAAGAGGAAGAGAAATGAAAGAAGGGAGAGATATGAAATAAAATTAGGGTTTGGGTGGGTATAATATTTAATTATTAATTCAATACCTGAATTATTAAAAAATATTTACACGTGATTTTTAAACCTTATAGTTTAAATACCTGGATTTATGTAATTTTCACTTCTCCATGCCCAGCTTGTTTATGGGGAACGGAGAAAGCGAATGTTGGACTCGGGTGAGAATGTAGGTAAGGCTGGGCAAAAATAAATACAAAACGTTCAAACCTCCAACCCAACCCAAAAAATCGATTTGGATTGGTTTTTAAGCTCAATTGGGTTGGATTGAGTGGTTATGTTGTGTTGGGTCTCGGATTATGAATTAAAATCCAACCCAACCCGATGAATTAAAAAAAATTAATACCTAAAATGGAAAAACCTAAATAGAAACAATATTAGAGACAAAATAAGGACTCAATATACAAACGTCTCTTTTTACATAGACTAACTGACATGAATAGATGTACAAATTCAAAGTTATTTGACGATAAACTAAAATTAAGGGCAAGATAATAAAATGAATGAATCCCAAAAAAATTGTTAAAAAGAAAAGGGATAATTGTAGCAGTGGTCTTAAACCTTTGAGTTTCTTGCAGACTTTACCCTAACTTACACCTTGTGACACCCACAGTTCCAAACATTTCATAAATTCGCACCCGATGTTCAAATGGATGGAAATCATTCATTTGACCGTTAATTGATCAAGAAATTTGACTTCGACCAAATTTAGACAATTATTTAAAGAATAAAATGGTAACTTTGCATTTTACACAAAAAATAAGTTAAAAATTAAACTAAAAAAATCAAAAAATGAAAAACTATATAGACTCGCCATATCAAAACCAGAAAACCACACTGCCACCCCTACCACCACAACAACTGCCCTCAGCTACCAGACACCACTGTGCCTACAATGCTACCACCGCATCCATCTCGTCCATTTACAAATGTTGAAAGCACACTTGCCACACTATTAACGACAGTAACTCTGAGCAAAATGTCGGCCAAAACTTTGAGTAAAACGACAATAGCTTTGGCTAGTGGTAGACACCATGAATTCGCAACAAAAATGGTAGAAAGTTTGAGATTCAATATAAAAAAAAATGATTGAACATGTGAAATTTCTTCATCTTTTGCCATTGTTGTGTAAAAATCGAAAGCTTTTGACATTGCAAAAAACCTATTGCAATTTACCTTTACTCACGTTGAATTACTGACACAATCGGGTCTATTAAAGTCCCCTCCATGTGGTTAGGTAAATTAGGGCGGATGGTTGGTTGGGGAACGGGGAGTTATGGTAGCGGTGTGGGCCGGTGGTGGCTGAGGAGAGTTGTGGTGGTGGGTAGTGGTGGCAGTGTGGTTTTCTGGTTTTGATTGGGGATTGGGATGATGGGTAGGGGTGGGATAGGTGGGAAAGATGGTGAGTTTCTATGTTTTTTTTTTTGTTTTTTTAGTTTATATGTTTTTTTTTTCAATTTTTAGTTTAACTTTTTAACTTATTTTATGTGTAAAATACAAGTTACTATTTTACCCTTTAAAAATGTGTCTAAATTTGGTCAATGTAAAATTTCTTGGTCAACTAACGGTTAAATGAATGATTTCATCCATTTGGACCCCAGGTGCGAATTTATGAAAGGTTTGAGACTATGGATGGTACAAAGTGAAGGTTATGATAAAATCTGCAAGAAACTCAAAGGTTTGAGATCGCTACTACAATTATCCCAAAAGAAAATGCTCCACAATTTCAAGTTTATTTATATATTATTTTCCAGAAATAATTACTTATATAGGTTAAAAATAACGAAGGCTTTCAAGTGGTTGTAAACTTTAAAATTTTTCCCAAATTCAACAATAAATAATCAATTTGGGTTTAAACCAATAAATAGGTTGGGCTGGGTGGATTTTAGATCAAACTGACCATGTTGGATAAAAAATCGACCCAAACTTAGTCCTAAATGCAGGGGTCCGAGGGTGAGTTCGAAGGATGGTGGATTTGCTTAATGTTTTCATTTAACTCTTGTTTGGGCCTCATTCTTTAAATATTTATTTTTAATTATATATTTTTCTAATAAAATGATTTTATACTTAAATATAATTTTTTCAACCTTTTAACCACACATTCTCTAAAAATTACTATTATAAAATCCATTTTTCCAAAAAATGGAGCTCAAACAAATTAGTGTTATTTATTTAAAGGGTCGATGATCAGTCATTGATAATGCTATCTATGCTATCTAGCATCATAGTAATGGGGCTACTGCATAAAAATGAATCACAATTTCATTAGATGATGCGGTAGAGGGACTTCGAACTTCAAAGCCCACATAACAACTAATTATCCTAAGAGCACCTTTAATGCATTATATGAATTGTGCACTACGTATCAAGTAAATTGAAAGATTTGTGTTAATGTGGCATTGTTGTTTAGTGATAACGTGACATTGATATTTAATGAATATGCAAATTTGCTTTTTTGAATTCATTTTATCTATAATTCGATACCTTCTATGCATAATTATTAAAATCGTATCGGATCGACCAATAGGACGTGAGAACTGGTGAGCCGAACAGTAACCCGATTCAGTTGACACAATTTGATCCATTAGCAAATGAATCGGTCAAAATCGTTCAAACCGATCCATTACCGTGCAAGCTGAACGAGTCCAAAAAATTAAAAATGTTTCAATTTGAACCAATTACTTAATAATTTGGTCAAGAGCAAAATTTATATCAAATTTGCACGGAGATTCGAACATGTGTCGTACCCCCCATGAGTAATATAAGAATCTTGACCACTAACAATTGGGCTCCTGTTTGCGTTCCATTAAATAAAAAATATATTTTTTTTTCAAATCTCATTTTCAAGTACACATTCTTCAATAAAATAATATTACACGAAAATTCAATTTTTTTTTTTTTTACTTTTTAACCACGCATCCTCGAAAACATGACTATTCCAAAATACTTTTTTCTTAAAATTTCATTAAAATAGATCCAAACAAAGGCAGCATTTGCTTTGCATTAAAACTCAAAGAAACATATATATTTCATTTTTATCAAAATGACATAAAATTATATATATCGTCTCCTTGCTTTAAAAGTATTTTTTAACTAAAATTCATTGTTATATATATCGTCTCTTTGTTTTAATTAAAATACGGCCTAGAAATGACCCTGCGGTTGGGCCACCAACACATTGGTTGACCGATTAACTTAGTGACTTGATAATTTATTCGGGTCGATGACCAGATCGGATCTAATAACTATGCATCTATGTGTCTTTTATCTACTTTAAATGAAAATAAAATTTTGGCTTCATCAACTTGATAGTCTCTACCAAATAATAGTGAAGAAGATTTTTGGTAAGTTTTTTAAAGCAATACACATTAACTTTTAATGTCTTGTAACACATTTAACCACTGTTTGGTGGTCTTTTTTTTTTTTTAAAGAAAAACATTGTTTTGAATAGTGAATTTTTGGAGAACGTGTGGTTAAAAAAGTAGGAAAATTTTTGGGCTTACGGATATAATATTTTATTATGTGAATGTGTGAAAAATGAGTATGTAGAGAAATTTTTTTCGAAAGAATGGAAAATAAACATAGGCTTAGTCAAAATACATGGCCTTTTCTCGCTGAACCATTGTGAAGAACGTGTGACATTGAGAATTTAATAAATGATTTCAATTATAAATAAATAAAAAATTATGATAAATAAATAGATAATACTTGTAGATTATTTGAAATGCGTGGATTACGTATGATCAAAGTGTTCATAAATGTTGGTGATCGAACACAAAATTCACCTCGACCCCACTTCAAAGGATTAAAAACAGTATCGTGATGATATAATTTAAGGTCGAATAATAAGTTCTCCCAACTAGTTGAGCCAAGATCTGTTGTCTCGTCTAGAAATATCCTCAATATTATCTAAAAAAGGCATTCTGCTGCCAACTCCATCACCTCTTACGCGACCAACCATACTTGAACAAATGTCACTTGTGATTTCAGCATTTCTTCATTTACCAATTAGAAGAAAGTAATGATTATCTAGGTGCATTAATTATTACCTAGACAGCAAATACGGTTTTATTTAATGATGACCTGACCGCCGACCTTAGCATCCAATTAAAACTCTTTAATCAGGAAAGACACATATTGAGGTTGACATTGTAGCTTGATGTGTCAAAGGGCGATCAACTCTTGGTAAAAGGCCTATAAATTGAGGCACTAATCTCCCACTCAAGGGGGAGCTAAGCCAACTCAATGTAAAATACTTTCATAGCAATATTATGTTTGGAAAATGGTTGAGTTATGTGTAGATAAATATATTAACTAATAAGTATAAATAACATAATTCAATAATTACATAAATATAAGAAGATTATAATAAGGATTTTGCTACTTTTACATAAAAAAAATGTGCATAATGGATTACATAGTATGATGTGAAGGGAAAATAGTGAACGAAAAAGTTAATTGTGTTTTAAATGACAAATGATAAAGTGTCACGTGACATTGTGTCATCCATTATATAAATATTGATGTAGATTTAGAAAAATCATTATAATAATATAAACATTATAATTCAACAATAAGAAAAGAGTTAGAATGCAAGCCTTAGGGAGTCATGTCAAGTACGATATCCTAAAGTTATGTTGTCTCCATTTCGTGCGGGTACTTTGGGCACTATACGTTTCCAATATAAAACTCATATGATTCACAACCGGTTCTCCTTCTATGGGCACGACCACGAGGAGATAAAAAAATGAGTCTTTATCGAGTTGTCAAAATTGTAGAAATATGAAATGTATATATGATATTCTTTCAAGTTGTGTGTTCCTCATCTTTCATCAAACAATGAAACCATAAATCCTTTTATGGAACTATAATCCATACATTCATGAAAAATTTATAATCCATTAGTTAAGAGTTTTAATTTCGTATAGAAATGTAAATTAAAATAGCAAACTGGAATTTAAAATCATCTTTAGAGGGGGGGGGGGGGTTTGATGCACATTGTTGAGAAGAAAATGCATTTTATGATATGATGTGATGAAAAATATGTGGTTAAAAAATAAGAAAAAGTTTTGAATTTACGTGTAATATTATTTTATTGAAAAATATGTGGTTGAAAATGAGTATTGAAAGAATGAATTTTGGGAAGTATTGACATCCGACCTGCGGCCTCATTAATTACAGTTTGTTATATATGCATTAAGCTCATGCTAAATTAAGGTCGGGTATTTGAGTTCAACTCATACTGATGATCGTCGTTATTGGAGGAGAAGTAATGATTGGAGATTCTTTACGCACTGTTAAAACATTCCATCATTCAAATTACATTTGGGCAGGCTTATGTCAGCACCTCCTAATTCTACCAATCACATGTCATAGCGCCATTCCCTAATTGGTTCATTAATTACTGGGGGCCACATGAAAAACAGATTCATGATGACCTGTTGAAGTTGACCTTATCAACCAATCAGGACAAGCCATTGGCACGAGTTCCCAGCTTGATACTATAGCTGATAAGACAGGAACACGGCGTATACATACTGATCATTCCTTATAAAAGGGAAGACGATATCCTTAAGAAGGGGAGGACTGGAGACTAAAAAAACATTTCATTTGAAATGAAAAGAAAAATATTTGTAGCTTACTCTTGTAGTTGACAAGACATTACCAATAAAATCTTCATTTACATTTTAAGTTGGCTTGAATTTTGTCTATACATTCTTCGACATAAAAAAATTGACTCTAGAAAAAGGGCCTTCAAACTTGTACGAGTAGCCCAATTTCTCCATAAAACCTGCGACAGAGTACGACTATGGAGGACGTTTCAGCATTGGGGAATCAATCCCATACTTCTCCTAGACAAACTAGAGTTCTCCACAATATTGAAATGGAACAAAGTCAAAATGAAGCTGGTGACCTTCAAATGACCGTCATGAGAGAAGCCATCGAGAGGTTGACACATGCAGTCAACATATTGGAACAAAACCAAACTCGTGTTCTTCCACTCGAAACCAAGGTGGAGTCCTCATATAGGGAGATAACCAGATGACTTCCCACCAGAATATCTCTCCATTTTTCAGGAGAGGAATCCTCCAAAAGTCGAACTGAAGAGATTAGGAATTCTTCGACAATGTCAAAGCTTGTTATTAGAAAAGCTGACTGTGTGTCTAATAGATTAGGCTCTCAGTGTTTACTAACACCTCGGAGCAAATGTGCTAAATGTTCATTGGAATAGGCAGAACCTGAAATGAGCACCTTAAAAAAGTGCATTGCCGACCTAGAAGCAAAAAAACGAAGGAAGCACAGCTTACTAAACGTCATTCACCTTTCACTGAAGACATTCTTATCGAACCTTTGCCTGATAAATTAAAAATGCCACAGCTAACTAGGTATGAAGGAGAAGAAGATCCCTTTAGTCACCGAATAAGTATACTTCCTGGACGGAACTGCAAAGAGCAAGTGATGCCATTATGTGTCGGGCCTTTCCATTAACGTTAGGAGATAAAGCTCAAAGGTGGTTCATGAGGCTACATCAGATGTATATAAAAAATTGGAATGATCTTGCCACAGCTTTTCTAGCCTAGTTCATGGGTTCCAAAGCTAGAACCATGCCCAAAGGACATTTGGTGAGTATTAAGCAATGGAAAAGTGATCGCTTAAAAGCTACCTCAGTAGGTTCAATAAACAGTCCATGGAGGTTGAAAAGATCTCTGATGATGTTGCGCTCATGGCAGTTCTTTTTAGGTTAAGGCCTAGAACGAGATTTGGGTCTTGAAGTGGACCTTAAACATATCACGAGTTCCTTAATCGAGTAGAGAAATACATAAGTACAGAGGAAGCCACAACGTATCAGGAGGAAGCTAAGGTGAATCCACAATCCTCACATCAAGCTAAGGAGAAAAAGGTACACAAAGAGTTCAATAGTGAAAAAAGAAAGGACATGAGGGACAGAGATCATCCTAAGCCTTATCCGGATAGGTTCCATGACTATCACCCGCTATATACTACCTTGGATGAAGTCTTCCTACAAACTGGAAGAAAAGAGATATTCTGCAGACCTTCACTTTAGAAAAAGGATACAACAGGAAAGAACCAAGGAAAGTATTGCTGATATCACAGGTCGGTAGGACACAACACCGATGACTGTAGAAACCTGAAAAAGGTGGTTAAGTCTTTAATTCGATGAGGCCATCTGCAAGGGTTCGTAGCCAAACCTGGAAAGATGATCCAAGCGTGCAATCAACAACCTTACCAACCAGGAATGATCTAACAAGGTTAGCCAACTCCCCAAGCACGGAACCCCCATCCCCAGTTGAGATCAAAACATTGATAGGTGGTAATCAGTGCATCGAAGGATCCAGAAGGGAGACGTAGGCAGGCGCGAGATGTACGTATTTACCAGAATTACGATGTAGGACAAACAAAGGCTAACTCTGATGCTACATTGTATTCAGAATTGTTTGGATTCTCGGAAGAAGATTCATACGGAGTTTTACAGGACCAAAGTGATGTGTTGGTCATAACCATGTCCGTTGTTGGCATACAAATACACCGAACTCTCGTTGATAATGTAAGTTCGGTTAATGTGTTGTACTCCCAAACACTGGAACAAATGGGAATCTAAGCACGACATTTATAGCCATATTCCAGGAGGTTGCAAGGATCTTCTGGGGATCCCATCGAAGCTCAAGGTTAGATTGTCCTGATTATAGAGCTAGGTGAGGTTCCGCATCAGAGAAGAATTCTAATAGACTTTGTGGTTGTCGACCTGCCTTCTAATTACAATGCTATGTTGGGGAAACCCATACTGCAAGAATTGCAGGCTGACACCTTAATATTACTGCATAAAGTTCCTCGCTTCTGGTGGAATTGGTGTAGTACACGGTAATAAAGCTGAGGTGAGAGCCTATAACATTGATTTACCCAATCCTGAAATTCGTATGCTGAGGGACTAACAAAAGGATCGGGCAAGGGAAGCAAGACAGAAGAAGCCTATAGTAGCCGACCTTTCTGAGATCGGTATATTGGAAAACACCGCAGAAGTGCAATGGATGACCATATCTCGCTTGACGATAATGAGGCATATCTGTGCCCTTATTCTGGAATCATGGTGGTTTCAATACCTATAGCATGAGTCATCATTCCCAAGGTTTTAGTTGACACAGGGAGTTCTATCAACATACTCTACGTCAACACACTGGAATGGATGAGAATTCCACTGAGCTTTCTACTACCATATCCAAACATGGTTCTAGGACTCAATGGGGCCTTTACTAAATTAAAAAGGATTGATCGAGCTATCTGTTGAAGTTGGCAAAGCCCCACATTGAACTAAATCGAACGCTAAATTTTTGGTATTTGATTTCAACTCATCCTACGACGCCATCATGGGTTAGCCCCTGTTATTCAATTTCAAGGCAATTGTGTCCATGTACCACTACTCGCTCAAATTCCCTACGCCCATGGAGTAGGTCAAATCAAGGAAAAGAAAGATATAGCTGAGAAATGCCAGATGAAGATCTGCTCGGTAAAGAAGAATGTACACATTCCCCTAGGAGTTTATATGGTACATCGGATCATATCCGACCTTGCCACATTAGACCCACGTTTAAAAGTTAAAGAGGAAGAGCCTATGGAAGAACTGGACAGAATAGTGGTCGAACAAGGTGACCCACCAAATGAACTCCGAATTGGTATGTGCTCCGGAAAATTCCTAGGATATCTAGCGAATTGTCGAGGAATTGAAGCAAATTCGGAAAAAATACGGGCTATCATTGAAATGCAGGCCCCAACAAAGCCAAAGGAAGTTCTGAGCTTAACTGGACGAATAACTGGCCTCATCTATTTCATGTCAAAGTCAACAGATCGGTACAAACCATTCTTCGATGTTTTGCGAGAATGGAAGAAGTTTGAATGGACTTATGAATTCCATCTTGCCTTTGATGAACTGAAACAACAATTGGCACAGCCATCGGAGCTATCAAAGCTAAAGGTAGGCAAAATGCTGATTCTGTACCTTGCAGTATCTGAACATGCTATCAGCGTTGTTCTCGCCAGAGAGGAGGAATGAGTACAACATCCAGTTTACTATGTCAACAAAGCCTTCCATAAAGCTGAGCTCCATTATTCTCCTTTAGAGAAACTGGCTTATGTCGTTGTTATAGCAGGAAGAAAGTTAAGATTGTATTTTATGGAGCATCCCATTGAGATCTTGACCAATTATTCGATAAGGTAGATCTTATAGAAGTCTGATACTTCAGGGCGAATGGTCAAGTGGGTAGTGGAGCTCGGACAGTTTGACATAAGGTACAAGCATCGCAACTCCATAAAGGGCCAAGTTCTTGCTGAATTTGTGGTAAAGTTCAGTTCGGAACCACTAGAAGAACCCCCTCATAACTTCTCATGGGAACTCTTTATGGATGGATCTTCTACCCAAGCTCGGTTTGGGACAGGAATTGTCCTAGTCAGTCCCAATCGATAGTTGTTTTGCGAGGCTCTCCGGTTTGATTTCAATGCTTCCAACAACGAAAATAAGTACGAAGCACTTATATTTGGGGTGAGAATGGTAAAAGAGATGAAAATTCCTCTTCTGATAGTCCACAACGACTTACAATTAGTGGTAAATCAGTTCAATGAAGCCTACCGAGCTAAGGAAGAAAGAATCGACAGTTATCTTCAAATTGTTAGACGAAAATTTGAAAATTTCCAAACTGTGCTAGTCAAATAAATTCCCGAAAATCAGAACGGTCACGTAGACGCCTTAGCTCGATTGGCCACAAGTGAAGAAATACAAGGGTTTGATAGCATCCCTGTAGGGAGAATTCCCTATCCTGCTATCGAGAAACTGGAAGCTGTCTCTATGATGGTTGATCATGAGTCTACATGGATGGATAAAATTAGTTCTTATCTAAAGACGAGGATATTTCTAGAAGATTCCAGTAAGGTGAGAAGACTTTGGACAAGGTCACCAAGGTACACACTAATTAACAATATTCTCTATAAACGGGGATATTCTATACCTTTGTTGAGATGGTTAAACGAAGAAGAAACACTTTATACTTTGCAAGAAGCACATGAAGGGGTGTGTGGAAACCATTCCGGTGGACAATTATTGGCTCACAAAATCATGCGACAAGGATGCTTCTGGCCCGTTATAAGAAGAGATGCGTTAGAGTTTATGAGAAAATATGATAAATGTCAGCATTTTGCTTCTAACCTTAGGTTCCCGCCAGAAGAGCTGAACTTTATAATGGGCCCTTAGCCTTTTTTTTAAATTGGGGGGGGGGGGGAGTCAATCTATTCGAACCCATGCCTACTAGCAAGGGTGGAACGAAGTTCACAATTGTTGTAGTAGATTACTTCACTAAGTGGGTAGAAGCTGAACCCCTTGCTAAAATCACTGACTTCATGTGGAAGTCCATTGTGGGCAGGTTTGGAGTACCTCATTCTATCGTGACAGACAATGGAAAGCGATTCGACAATGTCCGCTTTGCAAATTTTTGCGAAGGACTTGGCATACAAAAGCATTTCTCCACGCTAAATCATCTTCAAGTGCTCTCTAATGGGTATGGACTGAGGAACTCCCTAGTGTGCTATGATCTTATCGCACTACATATAGGAATAGCACTGGAGAACCCTTTTTCTCTAGCTTTTGGGGTGGAAGCTACGATCCCACTTGAGATATGAATTCCCTTTATTCGAACAACGATTTATAATGAGGATGAGAATGTGAAAGCTTTGCGAGGAGAACTGGATCTGATAGAAGAAAGGAGGAATGAAGCCGAAATTAGGAATGTCGTATATAAACAACGCAATGCAAGATACTATAATCAAAATGTTAGAAAACAAGTGCTCGAGGTCGGTACCCTGATGTAAAGGAAATGTTTCCTAGCAACTAGAGAACCTAACACTGGATCTTTAGAGCCTAATTGGAAAGGCCCCTATAAACCATAGTACTACTCAATGGAGCTTATGCGCTGGAAGATATGAAGGGCGGACCTCTGATGCATCATTGAAATGTGGAACATCTTAAGAAAAATTACCAGTAGAAAATGAATGTATTTTGTACTGAACCATTATAATAAAAGCATGCGTTTTATCAAAAATTATAGAAATACAGCAAGCCAACCTAAGGTTGCATGTGCTGCAACACTTAGATAAATTTCCTATCAAGGAAATTATTCAAGCATTGCTTATCAGAAAGCCTAGCTAAGATTGTATGTGCTACAACACTTAGATAGATTTCCTACCAAGGAAATCATTCAAGCCTAGATCATCAGTAATCTGAGCTAAGGTTGCATGTACTGCAACACTTAGATAGATTTCCCACCAAGAAAATCATTCAAGCCTTGCTCATTAGCAAGTTAAGCTTAGGTTGCATGTGCTTAACACGCAGATAGATTTCCTACCGAAATCGTTCAAGCCTTACTGCAACACTTAGATAGATTTCCCACCAAGAAAATCATTCAAGCCTTGCTCATTAGCAAGTTGAGCTTAGGTTGCATGTGCTTAACACGCAGATAGATTTCCTACCGAAATCGTTCAAGCCTTGCTCATCAGCAAGTCGAGCTAATGTTGTATGCACTGTAACACTTAGATAAATTTCCTACCAAGGAATTCACTCGAGCCTTGGTCATCAGCAAGCCTATCTAAGGTTGCATGTGCTGCAACACTTTGAAGTAATAACATTTTGCGTAAGGAAAAAGATGAACTAATATCCATTCATTGATGTAACAAAATTACAAAAGTAGTTCCAATAGAAATAACAAAGTTTGACAAAAACTTAAACAACAAAAAATAATAATAAATAAAACTTAAGAGGCTGGGGGGTCTAGTGGAGCTGGGACCTCGTCCTCAACGTGTTCATCGATAGGGGAGATCCGAACTCCTGCTACCTTCAACAATTGTTCAAGCTCCTTCTTCTGTTCCTCAAAGGCTTCCACCAAGAAGGAGGCATCAAAATCCGGCATTTCTTTGTTGATGTGCTTTATTATTTCTCCTAAGGTCTCAACAAAGACATCTTAAGCCAGTGCATCGAACTCAAGAGAGGCCCTCCAGTTTTCAACTGCCTTGGAAGCCTTAACTTCATCTTCTTCTACCTTCTTAGTGGCCTCCTCAGCTCCCTTGATAGCCTGTCAGCCCGGGCTTTTTTTTCTTCAGCCTTTTCCTTTTCACTCGCAGCTCGGGCAGTGGCTTTCTCTCCCCAAATTCGTAAGGCCTCGCAGTCATTCAAAAGTTTCAGCTCCAAGGCTGACTTCGCCTCCATCTCCAACCCCATTTTATTCAGGCAATCTTTATAGTCTCTCTCTCATTCTCAACAAACTTCGCCATCTTTGCCTCCATCTTTTCAAACTGGGTCAAGGCCTGGTTCTTTACTTTATTCAATTAAATCTCAAAATACTTAAGTTTGAGTAGGTTACCTTATCTTCCATAGACATCATATATAAGATGGATTTGTGGTTGTAAAGTTGGGTTGAGATTATGGTCTCACCCACTGGCATCTCAGTGAGGAATACTCTCCCGCTCATTCTAGCTCTAGTGAGCAAGGTGGCAGATTGTCTAAGGGGAGAGAGATGTGCTACTATAGATTCCCTAGATGGGGATGGGGCTCACAAAAAGTCCAATAAAGTCTCAGGTCGGTGACCCACAAGATTATCAACGTTGGGCCTCTACAGATTTGGGCACTTATCTTGCGATCTCAAAGAGCTAGTCGTGGTAGTGAGAGGGAAAGAAGCAGGTACTGATGGCAATCCCTGACTAGGTAACAAAGGTGTAGACTTTTTTAGAGGAGAAGCCACTGGAGTAGACTGCCTTGGTGGCTCGTCAGAGCGATGCCATTTCAAAAGCTGCTATGGCTCGACCTCGGGCTCCTTAGGTCAGTCCACGACCTTGGCCGAAGTATCTCTCTTTTTGCCTTTAGTGGCTGCTGCTGCTGCTTTCGCCGCCTTATATCCTAACATTTCTGGATCTTGACCTAAAATAAAAATAGGTATATATTAGCTCAACACTCAAGGCAAATATTAATTGAAAATACTTACTGAAAGAAGTTGGGATAGAAGCAGAGGCACGAGCTGGGACTGAGGTCGGTTGGAGAGGCTAAAGTAGTCCCACCTAAAATAGGTTTGTATCGAAGATCACAAATTTGCAGGACCTTTGCTTTTTCGGAAGAACTCTTATAACATCGGCCTATCTCTGAGTGACCTAGGTCAAGGTGGCCTTCTTATAATCTGCAAGTAAAATCAGATCAGTTAGGGGACGCTTATGAAATAACTGCAGGAAGGAACAATGGTAATAGAGAGTAGAGACTACGTCCTCTCTATTCACTTCGACATGATGGAACTACCACTCTCCAAGTACAAAAAAGAACTCTTCTTTCCACTTCTTTATCGAGGAGAGAGTATCTAACACTAATGTACCTCCTATCCTAGGTCTAACACTGACATACCACCAACCATTATTTTTCCCGTCTTCCTTAAAGGTAAAAAGTGAATTGTATTGCATTACACTTAGCTCGAAGTGACCTAATTTATTCCACAAAATTAAGGTCGCGACTAAAGTCCTCCTGCCGTTGGGGCATAATTGGGTAGGAGCTATTCCCCAGAAGGAAAGAAACTTACGGATGATCCTAAGAAAGGGAAGTCTCAAACAAGCGTGATGACAGAATTCAAAGTCACACATCTTGTTGGTGGAGTGTTAGCTCGGTCATATGAGGTAGGTATTACAAACTTTACAGAGCTGGAAATGTTATATTTCACCCTCAAACTCGCCAGCATGTCTCCCGTCACTACCGACCTATATGAATCCGCTCCCCATTCTTGAGAACTCCCCTCATCACCTTCATGAGACCCTACCTCTTCCCTCCTAAAGGAATCAACACCCTTACTATGTTGCTCTATGTTCCTAAGATGACCTAAGGGGGTGTATTCAATTGAAACTTTTAATAATTTTTTGGGATTTAAAAAGTTTTGGGGTATTCAATGTATAATTCTGGAGGCTCTCTAAAAGTATTGGTGTATAGGTGTATTCAATTTAGACTTTTATGAACTTTTAAAAAGTCTTTAAAAGTCACGGTATATTCAATTAAAACATTTTAGAAGTCTTTACAAGTTTTGGAGTATTCAAATTTTTATGGCTTTTAGAGACTTTTATAAAAGTTTCCATGGTACTAACTTTTAAACATAAAGTATTAAAATACAATATCAAAATTTGTCACTCATTAATCACAAGATTTTGAGAGACTTTCACATAAAAAAAAAAAGAAATTAATATGTATTTTTTTCAATATTTTTCTTTCATTTTCCATTCTACAAACATTAAAGTTATGATTAAAATTT